>OX453060.1:14366784-14630897 GCA_949699795.1 Spicauda simplicius
GAACATATAATCTTTAATGATAATTTAATTTAGCTACACAGAATATTACGTTTGATATATTTGAATGTATTTATATTTTAAAAAGTTAAAGGTTTTAATCGTCGATCAATTTCGGACTACCACAAATAATACTGCTTCATCTATATCTTAATAACTTAAGTCAAGTCTTACTTTTACACAAGGCATTCCAGTTTCTGCCACTACAGTACCAAATTGACGACCCGCGTGGCCGAGCGGTTACCGTACCGGGCTGACACTCAGTGGGTCCCGGCTCGATTCCTGGCCAGACAAGTGTCCTGAATGATGAGTTTAGATTCTTGTTCTGGGTCTGGGTGTTTGTGTATTCGTCTTGTGTGTGTCCATGGCACCCACGACACAGGAGAAAATCCTACTGTGGCGGCTATGAGTGTAGAAAGCGTTTTTAAAGCGTTTTTTTTTTTAAAATTTGCTAGAACCTTTCGTGATACGACGAAAATAATAGCTCTTAGGAGCAACTCGTCTGTTTGTTACTTTCACTTCATAATGCACGGAGGTTTTTAAAAGCAACAACAAATGCCTCCAGTCTTTCAATAACACTGATCTAGATTTTACACAAGGGAGAGTACAATATACGATACAACCGAGAGGAATACTGATTGTTTTCTGTTATAGATAACCCGGTTTCTGGCGCCAACAGTACACTGTCTGTTGGCGCTTATCTGTTTTAAATGTTTTTGTGATTTCTTTTAAATCATCTTGGGAAACCCACATCATAATTATGTTTAAGAAAAATGTGCGCTACTTCGTTACAATACCGTTTTAAAACTTGAAAGATTTGTTTTTGTATTGAGTATTGATATTTGATCTCTGTTAAAATTAAGATATTGCGAATCATATGTAGAAATACATATACTTATATGTAAAAGTTTTTTATATTTTCTTATGGTTACAAGTTTCTCCGACAGTTATTAGAATGTTCAACGTTTTCCAGCTCATAGGTATAGGTTGTCTGTTTGTTTCTTTGGCACGCTCAACAGCCTAAAAGCCTTGCCGCATCTTATCGTAGGAGCTGTCATGTGTAACATGAGACGGGAACAAACAAACATTGCAAAAAATTGATGTATGTCACCGCTTGCATCTTACAGAAATAATACAGTTTCTACTTTGATATAATTTTGATATAATATAATCAAATATATTCAATATTTGATTTTCCTCATATATTTTAAGCAATTGGGTTTTCTTTTAAAGATGCCGTATCCAAAGAGAAAAAAGAAAACCCTATGACTAACACTCGATTGTTCGTCTGAACGTCTGTCCTTCTGTCCATCTGTCTGTCAACAGGCTATAACTTATAAACTGTGATAACTAGACAGCATTTTTACAGATAACGAAATAACGTTATAACTCTTGATGCTATAACAACATATACTAAGAGAATAAAATAAACATTTAAGGGGGCTCCCATACAACAATTTTGTCGTTTTTTATAGAAAATGATACAGAAAACCTTCGTGCCTGAATCCGACTCGCACTTAACCGGTTTTATTTGAAATAATTCATTAAATTACTGATCAGAAACGTTTTTTCGTTATACAAAAGCATGCCTCGTTACGCTGATGTATTGAGAGCACTCTATTTTAATTGAAGTGGAAGCCCAAGTTACTGCCGCCAATGCTGAAATACGGAATTTCGATCATTGTGAGTTAAATATATCGTTAAATTACAGATATGATGCAGGTACGATTCAACTTACAACTGAAATGATCGCCAATAATTCAATGTACTGCACTACATAGTATAAAACAAAGTAGCTTTGCGCTGTCTGTTCCTATTTATGTTTCAATTTTTAAAACTATGCTACGGATTTTAATGCAGTTGTTTTAAGATAGAGTAATTTTAGAGGAAGTTTTTTTATGTATAACTATACTCTGTATACTCATAATTTTAGAGTTTTAACTTTAAGGCGGAACGAAGCTCGCCGGGTGAGCTAGTATTACATAAAATAAATTGTACCATATATTTTTATTTATTAGAAAGTTAAACTAACTTGATGTTTGTTAATCTTGCCCATCAATAGACATTTGTTTTTATATTTATGTCTATCAGTTTAATGTAAAATTCCAGAGTCTAATTTAAGCTTATTGCAGCCGTTAACCGCCGCTAATGTATTATATAGGTACCTATGAAAACTAATTTGTAACTATTTCGCTATACCTGAATGCCATTTTTGTCTACTAGATATAAGTTACACATTGAATCGATAAAGCACTGGTCTAATTTGTTTTTTACAGTTATAACGATGAATAAAGATTGTAATAAAGAATACGGCAGATGTAATTCTTGATTTTCTTCAATAAAACAGTTTGTACTGTAAGTGCTGAGTCTGGCAAACAACAATTTTTCATTCCTAAATCACGTACCCTTTCGTTTTATATTTCCGAAATAGACGATGAACGTAAGGTAAATTTAACGTAAAAAGTGAATAGCCTTTTGGGGAATGTTTTTGACTGTGACAAAACAGAAATAGTGTTTAGGAAGCAGCACCATAAAATTGTAACGCTGCATGCCGGGGCCAAGATTATGTAAAGAAGTCTTTTTACGACGAATCTAAATGCTAGCCTTAACACTTATAAACTTATCGAGACTATTTCATTTCTAATAATCTGTATCTAAAAATTAAAGCATTATGTATCAGAGCTTTTCAGTCTTGCTGCGACTACCCACTGTCCCATGTTTGTTATCCATACTAATATTATAAATGTGAAAGTGTGTTTGTTTGTTCCTCTTTCACGTCACCACATAGCTATTATATGATATTGGTTTTATATATAGTAAGGAGGGTGCAGAGTGACGTAGGCTACTTTTTACCGCGCTCTCTCATTCCCATGAGAATATCGATGTTTTTTCATTGATACATATTTAATAGTTCCAACCGTTGTTAATAGATGGCGTTAGTAAAATTCATTTGCAAATTCTGAATCACACTATCAAATGCTAATGTAAATTCTCATTGACCTTGCGGGCGAAGCCGCGGGTAAGAGCTAGTTCTTGCTATAAATGTGATATCTGAACAATATTTCATTTTTTTTACAATTAGTTGTCGTTTAATTTAGTATCCACGCCAGACGCCAACGCCTTTCATTAAAACTCGGTAAAACGTGTTTTTAAATGTAGCGCTTGTTTCCTTTTTAATGACTCTTTACTACCCCCTTATGGTGGTTAAGTGATCCCCCATGAGGTCGCGACTCTAACTTAGTAAAACACTGATTTAAATACTCTTTGATTATGCTTAATTGCAACATTTACAAGTTGGTTTTGCCTTATATTGTGTTAAAGCCTATTCACTTACATTCTTCTTTTATGAGACGTTTGTAGGGATTTGTACAACATATATGGAATATACATATAATATATGGTTATGACTTCATTAACATTAAGAGAAATACTAGTTGGTTTTATAATCCAAGGTACCGCCACATATCTTTTTATGCTATAATAAGCGTAATTCTATAGTGCCTATGCCTATTCCGTATTAACATTCGTAATTACTTGTCTATTAAAATATTTCTATGAACCTCAGTTGACATTTATAACACAAAGAGATAACATTTTGTTGTGATCGAAATATTTAGATTAAAACAATACATAATAGTGTACAAGTGGTTTTTGGATTCAGACTTACGTATTTTTTTGAAAAATGTTGTTTTTAATCAAATAATCATTATTTATTTTAATAAATTCGAGAACACGTTATAGATATGGAAGAGAGACAATTATTTTTAGGTAGATCTAGGTGGGTTTGTTCTACTTATTAATAGGTATTGTAATGTAAAGTTAGGTTCTGTAATATGCCTATGTTAATGGATTTTACTTCTTGTAACAATATGTAAACTGTTTTTAAGTTGATAAGTTAATAATAAGGTAAGCTGTGTATTCAGACGGTATTCAGGCGGTATTTAAATCTACAGTCCATACTATAGATACTTAGTTATTGTGGTATAAAGTTAGTGAAACTCATGTCATTTAATTTGCTGGATTGGTTCCTTGAAAGGAAGTTGTCCGTCAACCGTTTTACCACTGAGTAAACAGCCATTAGCATGCATAAGACTAATCAATTCCGTGTTACAGATGTATTAAATGTGCTTAAACAGTGAACGGAAACATTGTTAGTACTTTCTAGTTTGGTAAAACCTATCGAGATTCCTCCGGAGGCATAAGCGCCCCCTGTTCTATGTAATAAAAAGTGATAAGCTATGTGTTCTTGTTTGTAAGGTCTGAAAAATGTATTGGTTTTGCCTAACGGATATGGTTACGATAAACGTTATGAAACTGTTACGTTTAAACGTTATATTACAATATAACCATTTAATTAATATGGATCTATAGATAAATTATGATATAATATTTTACGATATAATATCGTTATACCTATCATTTTGTGATGTGTTTTGTTTTGTGATAGTTTTCCTTACACGCGTATATATTCTCAGAAAATCAATGGGATAACAATACAATAGAACATATTTACAGTCGTACGTTACATTAAACAATGAATCCTATCTATTGTTCACAGACAGGTGTCGGTGCTGCAGACGTCGATCCCGCTGCCGGCCTCCGCCGCGGCGGCGCGTAGGGCACCGCCGGACAAGCGTCCGCTGCCCGCCACCCCCGTACATGGTAAGATACGATAACGTTCCTTTGTTACACTTCAGAAGCATCACTGTCAAACCTATGTTTAGGATTCCGTACCCAAAGAGAAACACGGAACAGAACTAAGACTTCGCTTTTTTTATAATAATGAAGCAAACGAGCATGCAGTCCACCTGATGGTAAGTGGTCACCGCTGCCCAAGACTTCTCTTTTTATAATGATGAAGTAGCAAACGAACATGCAGTCCACCTGATGATGAGTGGTCACCGCCATACACGTCTGAAAGCAACTGCACATGGAACATAGGTTCTATCTGAAGTCAACAGATGCGTTGCTTTTCCCGAGGACTAGGATGTTCGCCACATATGAAAGTGTGCTGGCAACCACACCCTTCCATCGAAACGCAAGGAATGCTTCACGCTAGAAATAGGTGTGGCGGTGGTACCTCCCCGGTCGAATTACACTGGTTCTACCACCTACTACACTTGTTCTACCACCTTTAACCTCCTCTCTGTCCGTCAGCGTTTGTCACCAGGCTGTATGTCATGAATCGTGATAGCTAGACAGTTGAAGTTTTCATAGATGATGTTTATCTATTGCCGCTATGACAACAAATACTAAAGACAGAATAAAATAAATGTTTATCAGGAGGTATCAACCCTATGAGCGGCAGTAGCTACTTAATATAAGGTGTATGAAGTCTATTCGTTTGCGACTTCTACGAGTATGTCATAAAACCATTGCTACATGTTTTTTAGACTGAAAAATATTTTGTGCACCGCCATCGACCTCCCATCGACTACTATGTTATCAGCTTTACTTTCGTTGACTACTTCTTGTCGCTTACTGAGCAGGTGCTTATGCAACCCCGCTCAGGCGATTAATTTGTTTGATCAATTTGCGAGCAATACATAGTGCATTTTATTTCAAAATCTATCAGCGATCGATTGTTTACGTGCATTTATAAATGCGCAAACTAGTAACTATTATCCTATCAAAAACAGTTTCACTGTAAAAATAGCACCAAATTCAAAGTCATAAAATTGTTGAAAAACAATCAAAAATTTTACAAAAAGTTATGAAATACAAGCACAAAAAACCCAAGTTATGATTTTTTGATAATTTAATATTGAAAAAGTTTTGTTGCAACCTTAAAACTTAACAAAAATCGAACTTGGCGTGCGTCCTTCAGTACCGCAAATTTGCTTGGATGTATTGCAAGTAATTTCCCAATACCGTTCTTATTCCTTTACTTTCATTTTATTTATCTTCGTGGGAAGTGCGAGATAATTTTCATCTGAGTCAGTAGATACGCTGCATTCTTACAAGTAGAACATACTGAACACAGAAAAATTTATTCCAACATATTTTCAGCTTCATCTAACTCAAATCGTATCCATTCAGTTTTCGATACTACCTATTATGTAATATTGACCTGATAATTATACATAAGTAAGTTATACTGCTCAGTTACTGCCCAGGAATCCGCATCTGCTCACTCCATGTATTTGTATATCTATATTCACAAATGCATAAATACAAATACATGGAGTGAGCAGGTAGGTACTAGTTCCTAAACAGTTACAGTGTATTTTACCTTACCATTAAAGTATTATGAATGGATCCTAAAAAAATGAAGTTCTCAAGGACGCACACCAAGTTCGATTTTTGTTAAGTTTTAAGGTTGCAACAAAACTTTTTCAATATTAAATTATCAAAAAATCATAACTTGGGTTTTTTGTGCTTGTATTTCATAACTTTTTGTAAAATTTTTGATTGTTTTTCAACAATTTTATGACTTTGAATTTGGTGCTATTTTTACAGTGAAACTGTTTTTGATAGGATTTTACATCTTTTTGTAAAGATTTTTTGACTTGTTGATAAGATAATTAAAAATTGTGGATAGTCAGGAAGTTATTGGTTTTACCCCGTTTTACATAAATCGAGTTTCCAATCGAATTTCGATGTTTAGACGTCCGAGGAAGGTTCTCCTATGATTTTTTTATGATGTTGTGTTTATGTCTGTATGTACTTATATATATAAATATGTAATACCTCTCATAACTTTGCCCAATTTCATCGCGATTAGCACTATTCGAGAAGGCTTGTCTGAACTTAGATTTTAAAGTATATATGAATAAATTACCAAAATATCCCTACTAATATTATAAATGCGAAAGTAACTCTGTCTGTCTGTCTGTCTGTCTGTCTGTTACTCTTTCACGGCAAAACTACTGAACCGATTTTTATAAAATTGTGTACACAGATAGTGGTGACCTTGGGATCCATTATAGGCTACTTTTTATTTCAAAAAATGGGTTGAAAATGTTAAAATCGAGCATAAATGTTTGTATGGTAGTTCGTTTTTGACTAAGAGCTGTACTATTATTTACGTCAAGGGGTATCATAGATTTGATTAAAAACTTATGTGAATAATAAAACATTAAAAAATATTGATTTTGAATCGACAACATATATTCGTAAAACTCGGTATGTCGTGAATTTTGTTATCTTCCAATGCAAATGACAATCTCCATATTGGCTTTTGACATAGAGGTGTACTAATAATTCCGTCAAGGGGTATGATAGATTTGATTATAAACTTATGTTAACAATTAAACATTAAAAAATATTGATTTTGAATCGACAACATATATCCGTAAAACTCGGTATGTCGCGAATTTTGTTAAATTCCAATGCAAATGACAATCGCCATATTGGCCCTTTCGCCTGGACGTCATCGTGAGTTCGTTCAGAAATAATACATATAAATTGGTAACAATTAATTATCATTCAAATAGATGTGATAAATTTGATTTAATTTACCCATAATATGGGTTTATAATATGAACATGTATTTATAATGCGAAAGATACGATTATAATTACGAGGAATTCCCGATGAGTTAAATATTAGGTATACTTGCGCTATCACTGATCTGTTGAATTATGTTGAATGAACATTTGATAGATGGCGTTATCTACAATACAACTTCGAAGTAATATCGATAAATTAAATGTTGATGTTGAATTACTAATAATTCCGTCAAGGGCTAAGAAACACTGGTTTGCACACTTGATTATAAAATAAATCCACGATAGCATATTTATATCTCTTAAGGTTAACTCACAATAATTATTTTTATGTTCCATATTTTAGCTAAAAATAATACGTTATTTTCGAGTCTGTTGTCTTTTGTTCAGTATTAATCCATATGTCGTCGTCAACCCATTATTGTCCCACTGCTGGGCACGGGTCTTTTCTCAGAATGAGAGAGTTTTAGGTCATAGTCCACCACGCTGGCTATTTGCGAATTGGTGGACTTCTTGTGGAATCCTTATGTAAATAAATGCATTCGTTAGTTTCGTAATTTTAATAAAGATCAAAATTGTTTTTTACACTGTATGCATCAAATAAATACGTTTAAAGTCATTAGAGATATCAAATTATATAACTTCCTTCAAAGGGTACGATAATAAAATTCCGTCAAGGGGCAAGATAGACTTGATTGAAAACTTATCTCAATAATAAAACATTAAAAAATATTGATTTTGAGTTGACAACATATATCTGTAAAACTCGGTATATCGCGACTTTTGTTTATTGCCATATTAGCCATTTTGCCCTGATGTCATCCTGATCCTTAGTTCATTATGAAATAATAGATACCTATAAATCGATAACAATTAATTATCATACAAATAAATGTGATATAAATTTGATTTAATTTACCCACAATATAAAATTACGAGGAATTACCGATGAGTTAAATATTAGGTATACTTGCGCCATCTATCCTGATCTATGTTGAACTACTATGTTGAATTACATTGAATGCGATAGGTGGCGTTATTTACAAAACAACTACGAAGTCTATCGATAAATTAAATGTTGATGTTGAATAGGTACTAATAATTGCGTCAAGGGCTACGAAACACTGGATTGCTACCTTAAATATAAAATCAATCCGCGATAGTTTAACTCTATAACTTATGGTTAAGTCACAATATTTTTTTTATGTTCCATATTTCAACTAAAAATATTACGTTAATAATTTCGAGTGTGTTTTCTTCTGTTCGGTATTAATCCTTATATAAATAAATGCATTCGTTAGCTTTTACACTATATGCATCAAATAAATACTTTTAAAGATATTAGAGATTTAAAATAATAAAGATGTGTCTCTCGGCAGGGGTAGGTAACCGTCTCGCTCGCGCATGCTAATACATGCCGGCCGCCGATGCGTGTGCATTATTAGAGTAATCTGACCACTTGATAGTGTCCAGTGTTGAGTAGGACACGAATGTTAAATAAGTTTGTAAGAATAGCGTTTTTTTGTACTAGACCAGTACAAACATTGCACTTCACCCTGCAGCATAACCCTGAAAATTTTTAAACATACTGCGGAAAAGTTAAAATCAATCTTTGTAATCTCGATGCGTTTTGGTTTAAATGTGGAGCAGGATTTGGTTTACAAGGTGCTTCTTGGTATTGTGTGACCACTAAGATTGTTAATTAATTCAAAGAAAGGCGGTTCACAATCGTCTAATTTTAAAATTCTAATTCTAATTTGTCTAATTTTTAAAATATTTTAACATAACAATTATGATCCTAACCACAAATACATACTTTAAATTCGTTTCTTTACTCTTTGTATGTCCGGGTAATCGCCTGAGCGGCTAAACTCATTTGGATAGGACTTGCACTATAGAAAAGGTTGTGGAATAACATAATTATAGACTACTTTTTAGCATATAATTTCAACGGGGTCGAGATTTTTGCGGGAAAAACTTTGCGATACACTCATTTTTACGCGGGCGAAGCCGCGGGTACAGCTAGTATATAATAAATAAGTGACTTAATATAACTCCTACCTACCAACAGTATAGAAAGAAATCATTTATATTAAATTTACACAAACAAACTTTACACAAAAATTATTAGTAATTATGGGCATATTAAGTATATGAACTACTACATATAGGTTTTTAAACAACATATTACTGATTGTCAAATGGGCCAAAACGTAGGAATCCATAGATCGTTCTAAAGTTAATTTGACAGATGTTAGTTTAAAAAAATAAAACGTACAAAATTGTAAATTATTGTTTTCTTTGTTTATATAAACATTGATATCGAAGACATGTAAACTACCGCGCTTACAACACAAGTAAAGAAATACAACATAAAGATTCTTGACTGGACAGGAACTGAAAATAATAGCACTATATGACATAAAAACTACAAAGGATACCTACTGGTGATAAAGTCTGAGGAAAAAAGAATGTAATATTTATGAGACAGAAAACACAGAAGGAAGTCACATAACAGCCATATCACTTATATTTTTGGAGACGTTTGGTGTGAGTAACTTCTTTTCCATCGTGGGCTTTACTAGCGCTTGGAGCTGTCTGCAACGAAGAGGCAGGTACCGGCGCACTAGGGATAGCATCAAGCTTCGCCACCTGGTTGTGCGAGCCATCCAGTGCTAATGATGACCCATCTCGGCCCAGCAATTAGTGACTCCAAACAACTGTCTAGCCCGCATGAAAACACTGTGGCGGCTCTTCGCCAGGAACTCTGATTGTGTAACACCTGAACCTTTTAAATATGATAGTGATTGTCACTATGGAAACATAAAATACAATTTGTTGTGATTTTAATAGATTCTAAATTAATATTTCATTAAATATTTCAGTACCTAAGAGATGGATATTTGTCACACATTTTTTTTGCTAATAAGAGGAACTGGCAACAAATATTTAATGGGCCACCTCATGGTATGCCCTAATTGTACCAGGAAGGAGGAAAATGAGGTATCATATTATTGTATCTGAGAATCCACTATGATTGAATTTAACTTCTACTGCAATATTTCTGCTAACAGTTTATTTGAATCGCCAGATTTAGTATTTATATTATTTTTTACAATAACTATTAAAGTATAAAACGAGCAGTAAAAAGTCCAGTGGTAAGTGGCCACTGCCTCTAATGGACATCGGCTATTAATCTCTCATAAAAATGTTTTAGGTTATAAGAACCAAGTATGTTTGCCATTCCTGCTGGGTGAGGTCTGGTTGAATGTTATGTCAACATACTTAGAATCTAGTCAACATTTGGAGAACATGCAGCACAAAGAAAATGTACAGGATGATGACAACATACAGTATGAACACACAATTTTACTAAGCGTGCCAGATATTCCTAATTCTGCATGCAGCACTTGCCCCACAATTATACACAAATAATGTTACCAAATCAAAGCGAGTTCCATATAATTCTTCTCATTGCATATTTACCAGATGTGATAATAGTTATTTTTTTTTTAATCCCCAGCTATATTAAAAGAATTCTATTAAATGATGAAAGTAATAACATACCTTGTAGCGTTGTGTGGGAATTGAATCTTGATTCAAATGAGTGGGATTTATTGGCCCATGAAAAAAGTTGAATTCATTACATATTACTGTTTTATTTTTACAGGTGAAGAATAATAAGTGTTAGAATAACTTCGCTACTTAAAAAAAGGATACTTTATTATTATTTAACTTTGTATTTTAGATTGCAGATTGATGTTAAGAACAAAACAAGTATCCTTGAATAGGTAGTTATATTCTAAATGATGGGTTTATAACTGCGATAAGACTATTAGATCCGTTAATTAAAAAGTGAAATGCATAGACGAGAGAAAATTGGTTATTAACGACAATATTTTTAGTTTCAAGTTTAAAGATTTATAATTATGCTTAAAGTCAATTTGAACTTAAATACCATACCATAAAATATAAATGTTAGTAATGGTATTAGTGTCTGGATTTATCTAAAAACAAAAATAAGCTTGACAATTTTGTATTCATTTTAAAATCTGACCATTCTCTGGCGAAACGCAGTTTGCCAGTCAGCTAGTAATCTATATTTTCATATAATATCATATTATTTAAAATAAGAATTGATTGTTTGCTCTGCTGGACGAGGTCTAATTGGCAATATGTTCATCTCCGTTATGTCAACCTTCCGTCAGGCAACATGTAGTATGAAAATAATATACAGCATAAATAAAATATACCTACAGCATGAAGACAACCATAGAAGAAGCAGGAACTCGCAATTTTACTAGTAACTTGGGAGTTCAACATAAATAATAATCTTTTTCAGAATAATTTCATATTAAATAAAGATATTCTTGAATGGCTTTCATTTGTAGTACACCCTTCAAATCAGCATTTAGAGAATTTGCGAATAAGTTTATATACTTAATCTTTTGACCGCCCGGCTTTATATTCAGTAGTCATGCTCCTAGTGCCCGGCATAGTGAATCAAAAAATGAATACCTACAACAAATCTTTTTGACAAATTAATTGCTTATCCCTCGCTAAGCAATTAATTTGTCTATTTTTTTTTTATGATAGGTACAAATGATATTTGCTTGTTGGGTTAATTAATTACTAAATAGCTACAGTTTATGCTACTTCGCTCAAAATACAATCAGTGTTAAAATATACGTTGCCATTTTTATTTTTTAGTAAGTAGTCCAGACATTTTTTATTATTATTATGTCTACTTGCAACGATAAACGTAAAATTATAATAGCTGTTTTGATTCTAAAATGATGACAAAATAACTGAAGAGAAATAAAATATGCATAGCGATAAACACCTTTGTCAATAAGGCAAGACTAGAAAGCTCATTCTTATCAAACTGGACTACAAAAACCAAATAGTACGATATGAGCAAGCACAAACTATTAAAGTATTAAAGTAAAAGTAAAAAACTATTAAAGTAAAGCACGCTTTCGCTTCGTCTCTTCGTATACTTTCCTACTATGGTATCTATCATACTACGCATTCAATTAAACGATGTACATAATAAAAAAAGTTCCAACATATTCCATTCAAGTTCCTACGCACATCTCTTCCTTTGATACGAGTATAAATTCTTCTAATTCGTCACCATTTGAATTATTATAATTCATAACTTCATTACGTTTATTAATTTATATAATGTTTACCTATGAAAAAATCTTTTTGGTAGTAAATGTAATGGTTTGAGATTCACTAAATGTCAAGCGATGTGTAAACGACTTTGACGTTCACTGGATGTCAGGTTTTCATCGCGCGAAAGCGAAAAGTCTAAGAATTGGGGGCACTATGGTTTGTGCTATCGAATTTTATTAATTTCAAATGTAATTCATTACAAAGTCAATTGTAATTAATTGATATCACATATATGAATTATAATCTACTATTATAAAATATTATTTGAGGATAATACGCTGTGTGTAAGTAATAAAATTTCATAACCTACAAATAACTGCTCCTATTACAGTAAAGACATACTCGGCTTGTCTGACTTTGAACTTTGGTGTCAGACTCGACCGAGTCTGTGAATGCCATTTTGACGTGATACCTAGTCGCGCTAACAACTACTTAATCGTTAAATAGCCGGGTTGCTTGGGTGATAGCGGTCGATGTGTGGTCAGCGTAGTAAAATATGCTGCAATAGGTATCGCAGTGTATGCAATGAAAACAATTTTTGAGTAAAATTTTTGACACTTTGAAGCACATTACTTAAATTTTAGCAAAGACGCCTTATATATTCTAGTAATAAAATAGCCTATGTTTCTCAGGAATAATGTAGCATTCTAATGGTGAAAGAATTTTTAAAATCGGTACTGTAGTTTTTAAGTTAATTCATGACAAACATACAAAAATACAGAGTTTTCCTTTTTATAATATTAGTATAGATAGTATAGAAGTATAGATATAGATTTAAATTAGCACGAAAAGGAAAAGCTTGTACTGTCCGTCATGCTCGTCCTTAGTAGGTACAATACGATATGTCCGGATGTTCTCCAGACTAAAGAATATAATGTATAGAACTAATGAAAACATGTTTTCTATTACATTGTACTCGTAATAGAACAATTGATATTTAATTTGCTCGAATGCGAACACTATGATGACTCTAACGAGTCTTTTGCTAGGTTTTTTTGTCAGCCATGAGTGCCACTAGGGTTGCCACCCGTACTTTATTATAAAGTATTGTACTTTATTCGGGGCAATTGTACTTTATACTTTATGAGGAAAATAAAGTACGCGAAAATACTTTATTTTGTATATCTGGGATTTTAAAGTTTGATTATAACCAGTAAACTAAAATTCCTTTAATCACAAGGTTTCCGTAGCTACCTTATTTAGAAAGTAGTAGAACATTTACATTTGGTGACCTTTTTTTTTAAAAAAAAATATGGGCGCCAAGTTACTATCTACATTTCTTTTTTCTTCTATCACCTCACACAGTTCTAAATGTATCCCAGAGCCAAAATTAAGTAATAATATAAATAGTACTTTATTTTGAAGCTACGTACTTTTTTGTTTATACCTTTTGTAGCCAATGTACTTTAATCGTTGAAAAAAAAGGTGGCAACCCTAAGTGCCACTGACATAGTGATAAAGACACAGACACGAAAACCTAGAAAAGAAGTCAGATTTAGTCTTTAATCTGTATAGATAATGCATATCTTTAAGTCATTGCATGTGAGATCGGATTGGTGGCTGCTTTACTACGAGCTTAATCATAAAATTGATAGTATACATATTTATTTCCAAAAAATCATGATTGAGTTATTGTGTGTACTAAGTGTTAAAAATTCTAAAACTATGTCGTTACATCAAAGTTTTAAAGCCGTCAAGATAAAGTGCTCTCGGACAGACATACAATCCCGTAATATTTCGTATAACTATTATACGTATTAACTTAATTTCGTACTCATAACCAATTTTAAACTATATCTATGGGAGTGTGAAAAGAAAAATTTATTAAAATTATAAAAAATAGAAACGAATATCTAGTCACCTGATAATAAGTGGTATCTGCCGTTTCTGGATCTCATCAACCTATTATTGTCCCACTGCTCGGCACGGGTCTTCTCTCAGAATGAGAGAGTTTTTGGGCATAGCCTACCGTGCTGGCCAAGAACTCGGGTGTGCAGGTTTCCTCACGATGTTTTACTTAATCCAAAAGCAGTGATAATTAATTTCTAATACGCACATAAATCAGTGGTGCGTGCCTGGGTTTGAACCTCAGACCTCCCGATTGAGGGGGCAAGTTTCAACCATTAGGTTACCACTGCTCTACCGTTCCCGGATATCTGTTATCAAATCCAGACTGGCTTCAACTTCTACTTGCGCTACGCTACCGATGTACCGGTATCCCTGAAGACTAAATTGAAGTTCTAAGCGTCTTTTCATGATTTCAGATTAATGCTATTCTCAATCTATTTATAATTTGATGTTTAATTAAAAATTGGATTATCCCAGTCTTAGCCAGTTACCGTCGCCTGCTAATTGATTAACGGGGAAGGAAGAATTCCGAAGTCTTACCGCAGATTAACATCAATATTAAAAATCGTTCAGAGAACTTCGTAATATCTTAGATTCCTTTTATTGGTCGTAAACTGCGCGTTCGAGAAACCGTCTGTAAAATAAAAAGGATAACCACCAATGACCTGCATATCTTTAGTGTTATTCATGTATTTCAAAGAAGTTTACAATGAATTAACGATACACATGATATGTTAACTAAAATACCTATGACGCAGTTCAAAACGAACCCATTTTTATATCTGATTAAAGTAGCAAACATGCAGTCCACCTTATGGTAAATGGTCACTGTCGCCACATCTGTAAGCAACCTCATATAAAACTTATGTTTTACCTGAAGTTAATCACTGATGCGTTGCCAGTTCTGAGGACTAAGATGGTTGCTTCATATAAACGTGAACGGCTACCACACCCTTCCATCGAAATACGAGAAATGCTTCTCGTACGTAATAAGTGTGGCGGTGGCACCTCCCCGGTCGAACTAAACGGGTTTTACATATCTGTTTTGAATCGTTTGCTATCCTTGCGTATATTAGGTGCACAAATGACAAGAGATCATAGTGTGGTATTAAAAAGGTATGATTTAATACGTGAAGCAAAAACTTGTGATCCGTTTTTAAGATACTTGCCGGAGGCGGAGGAGTATGAAATTACGCACGGTGATAGTTGATGTAGAGAAGGATTGCGCAACGCTAATATTTTTCAAATAATGCGTAAAACATACATAAAATCAACTAAAAATACATTACACTTACTATACAATATGAGATAAAAACCAAGATACAACGTTGAGAATATTAAAACAATATGAAATTTTACGGACCATTTTAATACACAAAGTCAACATCGTTCAATAAAGCCATTAGCCGTTGATTGTTATGATTCTCATGGATTATCATGTCTTGGGACCACTAGCCCCTATGTTTTCAGTATGTGAATTGTGGACACAGATGCATCGTCAGTCGGCGAGCAATGCAAGGCGCGTTCACTCGCCTAATAAATTAGTTTGATAAGTGTCGTGTTCGAGTGATAAAAAATATTAACAATTTTAATAATGTCTTGATAAATTATACGTTGTAGTTTAGTGATTGTAATATTACGCGTAAGTTATTTGTGTTGTCTTTTTTATTTTATCTGTCGCACATTCAAAACTGTGATAAAATTAATAAATAATCATTAACTTGAATCATGAACATTGAACTTGTACATTAAAACAAATTCCTCGTATGAATTAGGTCAAAAATAAAAATTGGTTTTACTTGTGATCAATTAAAAAGTGCTAAAATGAAGTTAAAAATGTCAATTTTACTAAATAAATAAATATAATATTTGTATAATCTTCTAAAAGGCAAAAGGTCAGACAGCGTAGTATACATTACTGTTAAAGTTATAATGCACTCTATTAGAATTTATTTTACAACCTATCACACTCTGAGATCCTTGTAAAAAGATGCCGAATAAATAACTCATATTTGATCATAGCTCAAGTTATCAAAACGAGGGATGTTTTCACAGCATTAAGAGATAAGCCGTCGGTTTATTTTTAGATAAATCCAAGACGATCCGATGATCTTTATACCAAGTATATATTAACAGAAGACTCATTCGGTTAACATCTTGCATACAAAGCCGATATTAAAACGCTTTGTTTCTCAAACGGATTCTTAATCACTACATAGTATAAAACAAAGTCGCTTCTCGCTGTCTGTATGCTTAAATCTTTAAAATTGCACTACGGATTTCAATGCAGTTTTTATAATAGATAGAGTGATTCCAGGGGAAGTTTTTATGTATAATAAATGCATTTTTATGTATAATATAGTGGAGAAATACTGATAATTTTAGATTTTTGACTTTTAGGTGGATCGAAGTTCGCCGGGTCAACTAGTATTTGATAAAGTACTAAATAAAGATGTTGTTATGTTGACAAATTGATAATATAAAATAAAAACTACTATGTTATTCACGTGTCTTCGCCCACTTTAGGTATGTCAACCGCGGTTGGTGGCAGATCCAGTGTAGTTCGATCGGAGAAGTACGACCGCCACACCTATTTCTAGCGTGATGCGTGTGTGGTTGCCGGCACACTTTCACATGAGGCGACCATCATAGTCCTCGGGAGTAGCAACGCATCTGCGATTTACTTCAGATAGAACCCATGTTCTGTATGAAGTTCATTACAGATGTCCATGAGCGGCAGTGACCACTTACCATCAGAGGGATTGCATGCTCGTTTGCTACTTCAGTCAGATAAATAAAAAAAATCCTTTAGTCATGTTAACCGCGATAATAATAATGATTTTGCGTAAGAGTGAAAAGCACACATACATCATAAAAACATTTACATAAATAATATTAAGAGTTTAAATTGTGATATGTGACTGTCGATGTAAGCGTATTGATATTTGATATGAGCATAAACCATTAAGCTTTTATTTGGACGAAGTTGTTCTTAGTAGGTCAGTCTCGAAGACATTCTTTAGGGACGACGAAGATCATCGATGAATCAGTCAGTCATTCAGGACGTAACTGCATAACTGTCCTTATTACTTATGTACCTTTAATTATAAACTGTACCTAACAATGAACACGATTCTACTGTAAAGATATGGAAATTGTATTAGGCACTAAATGATTATTTTAAGACATATACAAGATTTTGTTTTTCACATGAGACAAAATCTAACAAAACTTATCTAGCTACAATATAGGAAATGAAATAACAATGCCAAAATATCGTTTTTTGGTGTTTGTAAACGTTAAATATTTAAAACAAATACAGTGCCAATGTATGGTCACTTAGTTTATATTGATGCAAAATAGATGCCAAACGTATAAAGTATTTATGGTTATAATCTAAAACAAGCATAGACTTCCAATAGAGAGCTAATGAAAAGAAAATCTTCAAAGAGCCTATCTTACGCAACGGGCACTTCAAATCATCTAAGATAGTTCAGATCTCTACTCATGCGTTAGTAGTTCATTTAAAAATAACGACAAGTGGTTGATGCGGTTGCTAAAGTGATGGATCATCTCGTGCAGAGAACGGATGCTGCTCACTCTTGATTGAGATTGTTATATTCGCCTGCTGACGTCATGCAACTTCCTTCTGATGGTGCCTTGTACTACTGAAGTCGGGTGAAATAATCGAGGCACAAATTATGATAAAAGCAAATTAATACGTTTTAAAATTTGCTACCAATGCAAGTATGCCATGCAAACATATACTATTTACGCATAAGTTTGATGTTCATTTGTTGTATTTTTTTTCACTTCAATTGTACTGAAAAATAAATGTCAAACCTCCTAACTTACGTTTCAATCGCGTTTTTAAAAATCGCAGTTTAAAAAATCGTGTTCATTTTTTATATTTGCGGCTAAAAAGTTCCTTATTCGCGTATATAGTCGATACAAGTAAAAAGATTAGGCGCCTTCTGTTTGTGTCAGCGTTTTTGAGGATTACTGGTCATTTATGATTTCTGTATTCACGACGAACAGACGGAACGTATCCCCCACGATTAAGGACCTTTAGAGTGCATAATTTTTTATTTGTCGTAAGTTATATCAGTAAATTTAATACAATAAATGAAATCTATCCCTGTTTCTGATTTTATTACTCGTCGACCAAGAAAAAACAAGTACAAATTTTAAACTGAGCAGACTGAAATGCTCGTAAATTTCGTGTATTTCTAAGTTCAAACACGTTCAACGGGCTCCGTAAAGCCTGCATCCAGCATGTAATCTGAGTGCGATAGGAATTTATTTAAGCAATTGATTCAATCTTGGATCCTTCCTGAATAGACCCTTACGGTAGTTTCGAATGACATGTTATATCTTTATACCTAACTAGCTGTGCCCGCGACTTCGTCCGCCTGGCACGCAACGCAAGCCCTCAAGGATGAATGATTTTCCCCGTTTTTTTCACATTTTCCATTATTTCTTCGGTCCTAATAGTTGCAGCGTGATGTTATATAGCCTAAAGCCTTCCTCGATAAATGGTCTATTCAATACAAAAAGAATTTTTAAATTCGAACCAGTAGTTCCTGAGATTAGCGCGTTCAAACAAACAAACAAACTCTTCAGCTTTATATATTAGTATATAGATATTATTTTCAGAACAGTAGTAACGAACGAGAATGCAATCCTCCACCCTATGCAACTTCAGAACAAGGAACAAGAAAGTACAGAACAAGGGTTCTTTCTGAAGGCAATCACAGATGCGTTGCTGTTCCTGAGGAATAAGATTGTTGTCTCATAAAAAATGCACAATTTCACTTTAGGATAAAGTTAAGATGTCACACGTTTGTATGTTTTCGTTTAAAGTTTCTCGGGTATTCGTGAAGGATAGTAATAGATTATTATTTATATTTATAAAGAGAATATTGTATGATTTTTACGAAGTTAGTAAAATACTATTTAAAGTGTACTTAAATAACCAGAATATATCGACTGAAATCATGACGATATATATATATAAATACTAAAAAGATGTTTAATTGGGTTAAGATTTCAGAAATGTAACTTCTCCGACCAGCAGTCTTTGCGTGAAAACATACATATATCGTCACACTTTTGATATAGTGAGACTATACTTGTTTTAAATCTTCATCAGATACGTAGTTTTAAAGAGTCTGCTTAAATATACTTTGACCTTTCGCCAAAACTGTACCAAAATGTCAACCTTATAAAAATTATGTTCTGCATCCTTTCATTCATCATTGTTCTCATTATGGCACAAAGCTGGAACTGGTTTACAATTGGCAATTAGTATGTAATTATTTATTGGTGAATTAATCCGACCAGTAGTTTTTGCTCGAAAGAGTAACAAACAAACAAACATTCACATTTATAATAGTAATTAGTAGAGATAAAAAAAATTTTTAAACAAAAAATACAACCGACTTCCATGCCACATAAAAGTAAAAAATAATTTAAATACATGTTGGTTTAGAGCAAACACAGTACTTAGTACATAGTCCCGAAGTCGGCGCTCACCATATTTTGCTGGATCATGACGAAACTACATGTATCTTATATGAGCGCCGACTTCGGGACTATGTACTAAGTACTGTGTTTGCTCTAAACCAACATGTATTTAAATTATTTTTTACTTTTATGTGGCATGGAAGTCGGTTGTATTTTTTGTTTAAAAATTTTTTTTTCACGCTTTTCAGTCACGATAAACGAGTCACGATATGTGCTGACGTCATCATCTAAAAATAGACTTCTTTGACACAACCGGTCGGGGGCGCTACCGCGCCCCCTCCCTTAGATTCTGAATTGGAAAAATCTGTTCGAACCTAACCTAATCGAATAAAACAACTTTTTCTGAGTAAACATTTATTTAAAGAATAGACCCATAAGAATCAAATGGCCAATACCTATGGTTTAAGCTTGAAGTACCCCTGCATCATCAGATTTGAGGAGTTGAAGGTCAAATTTTTCATTTTTTATCTTTGCATAGTAATCTTATCAGATATACCTAAACACCATGTGGCCAACGCCTATAGTTTAAACTTGAAGCACCCCATCATCATCAGAGTTGAGGAGTTGAAGGTCCAATTTTCCACTGTATACAACTATTAGTCTAATGTTCTACCTTTAATCTGTTTAACCTCATTTTAAATGCGTAAGCATGAAATAGCTAAGTTTTATGGCTTAGGCATTCAATACCCCTGCATCATCAGGATCGAGGAGTTGAGGGTCCAATTTTTCGTCGTATACCTTTGCTTAGCAATTTTATTAAAAATCCGTGAGCAACAAATGTCTAACGTTTATGGTTTAGGCCTGCAGTACCCCTGCATCATCAGGGTTGAAGAGTTGAAGGTCAAATTTGTTGTCGTACATCTATGCTTTGCTATCTTATTATTTACCCGTAAGCACCAAATAACCATCACCTACGGCTTGGGCTTATAGCACCCTGCATCATCAGGCTTGAGGAGTTGAAGGTCAATTTTTTATCATACGTCTTCGCTTTGTAAATATATTACATACCCATAAGCATCAAATGGCCAACGCCTACTCTAACTCTGATGATGCAGGGGTACTTCAGGCTTACTATAGTAAGCCTGAAGTACCCCTGCATCATCAGAGTTGAGGAGTTGAAGGTCCAATTTTCCACTGTATACAACCATTTTTCTAATGTTCTACCTTACATTTTTTAAATATCATTTTGAATGCGTAAGGATGAAATAGCTAAGTTTTATGGCTTAGGCATTCAATACCCCTGCATCATCAGGATTGAGGAGTTGAAGGTCCAATTTTTCGTTGTATACCTTTGCTTAGCAATGTTATTACAAATCCGTGAGCAACAAATGTCTAACGTTTATGGTTTAAGCCTGCAGTACCCCTGCATCATCAGGGTTGAGGAGTTGAAGATCAAATTTGTCATCGTACATCTTTGCCTTACTATCTTATTATATATCCGTAAGCAACAAATGGCCATCACCTACGGCTTGGGCTTACAGCACCCTGCATCATCAGGGTTGAGGAGTTGAAGGTCAATTTTTTTATAATATGTCTTTGCTTAGTATTGTTATTACATACCCATAAGCACCAAATGGTCAACCCCTATGGTTTAGGCTTGAGGCACCCCTGCATCATCAGGATTGAGGAGTTGAAGGTCAAATTTTTCATCACATGTCTCTGCTTAGTAGTCTTATTACGTATATGTAAGCACCAAATAGCTAATGTTATAGTTTAGGATAGCTGTAACCCTGCATCATCAGGATCGAAGAGTTGAAGGTCAAATTTTTCGTCAACCTATATAAGCATAGATGTATAATACATATTCCAAGTTTCATAAGATATTCGGCAGAAGCCGAGTTATCTCGAATTATCTAAAAAACTTGAGGAGTGGTGGTGGTTTCCCCCCCATAACTCAAAGAGTTAAGCATCACAGCATACCCATGTCCAAGAGAAAAAGTTGCGTGACAAAATTTCCTATCAAATGAAAGAAAGAAAATGGAAATCGGTTTAGAAACACCCAAGTTATTCAAGATTTTAAGAAACCGACATTTTCCAATTTTCCGGGAAAACCGCCGGAAGGTTTTCATTTTCCTCAATATGGGACTGCCTGTGAAACTAGCCGCATACAATGTCGTATGAATCGTGTCGGTAGGTCGACGATTTCTAGCCATTTCGCCCGAACATACATAAAAAAAAAAAAAAAAAAAAAAAAAAAAATATACGTGACGAATAGATAACCTCTTTCCTTTGGGAAGTCGGTTAAAAATATTGCCATTAAGGATTTTTCGAAACTGTTTAAATATTATCATTTCTGGAACCATTTTTACAAAGATACCAATGCACTAACTGACATAAATATTTTATAGGAATAGTATAATTACAGATAAGTACGAGTGAAAGAATCAGAAACTCTTCGATTAAATTTAAAATATATAATGCTAAGGCTCCTTTGTGTTTATCCTACTAATATTATAAATGCGAAAGTTTGTGAGGATGTATGTGTGTTTGTTATTCTTTCACGCAAAAACTACTGAACGGATTTGGTTGAAACTTTACAGTAGTATAGGTTATACATCAGAATAACACATGGACTATAATTTATACCGATTTTTTTGTAATAAGGTTATACTATAACGAAAAATATCAGATTAGTCGCAAAAAAAGTTGTCCTCTGAGAGCTATCTTCGCGTACGCTGCCTAAACCGTTGGAGATATCCAAACATAATGTACGGTAGGATTGTTTGGCTCACATAGATCTAAATAAAACTCCGCGACAGCATATATCTATATTTTATGTATGACCCACAATAACTCTTTTTATACTTTTCAAATTTAAAATATATGAAGTTGATGTTTCCATGGGTTTTATACAAACTAAATATTAATCCTTATCAAAATAAATGATTTCAAAAAATCAAGCATCTAATACAGATTAAATCTCCTTTTTACACCATGTAAATTGGATAAGTAGTTTAGAAGATATTACGAGTATAACATATTGCGTACTCAATTGATTGACCGGCAGTACGCGCCGTGCGACGCCGCCATATACAACGAAGTAGAAATTAATATTTAAATAGTTATAAATCACGGAGCAAAATGGGAAAGGTCGATGTGAATGACGTCCCTATAGTTCCGGGATCAGAATAAGGCTACGGTATCCCCAGTCTGTGGTAAGAGGCGACTAAAAGGGGCTTTCGGGTTTGCGGGCGGCTAGACTGGGAGCTCAAAACACCCAGTCAGCAATTTCGGGAAAGATGTCCGCATGTGTGGTCGCATGCTGTCGTGAGAGCCAGGATGCAAGGAGCTTGAACAGTCCAGCTAGGCGATCCCGGGAAGGATGGTGGTATACGTGTGGTCGCATATCGTGGTAAAGACTAGATGGAGTGGTTGGCCCACCCACTTACTTGGGAGGAGCCCGATGGGGCAATGCACTCAGAGGACTCCAGTTGCGTTCCTTTGAAGATCCCGGAGTCCTGGTGCTATAAGAAACCCACATAACCCTGCGTCGCTCCCACGGCGTATGGTACCTTTTGAAGGTTTCCCCCTCGACAAAAAAAAAGGTCAATAAGAATGAAACAGTGGAAAAGGTTAGATATGTCATTCAATCGTCATCGACCTTTTAATGTTACACAACTCGGCACATATGTCAGATTAGCAGTAGTTTAGGTCGTAGTTGACCACGCTAGCCAACTGCGCGTTGGTAACCGTCACGCGTTTTGAGACCCTTTCTTAAAACTTTTAATTTCAGCATAAGTATTAATATCCGTTGCCGATAAAACTAATTCAAATTAATATACGTGCCTGTGATTTGAAATTTGAACACACAGATTTAGGAAGTAGGGCAAGGGTTCAATCTGAAGTCAATCACAGATGCGTTGCTACTCTCGAGGACTTTGATGATCGCCTCATATAAAAGCAAGCCGGCAGCCACACCCTTCTAATGAAACACAAGAACTGCTTCACGGTAGAAATAGGTGCGGCGGTGATAACTCCCTGGTTGAACCATTGCTCTACCACCTTGCAAACTTTATGTGGCAGACTAAATTCCACGCGAGCGAAGCCGCGGGCAAAAGCTAGTTTGTCATAATATTCATTGTATCAAAATTTAATTTAAGATAAACAGGCCAAAAATTTTAGATAAACCGACGATCACACAACATATATTTAGTAGTAGTATTCTGTCCTATTAGGATTTTTTAATTTAAATAGTAACCTTTCAGTTAGTACAAACACAATGTTAATATCACAAATTCAGAGCAAAATCAATATAGTTTAACCCGTTTATTTCTGTGGTTACATTGTTGTTATGTTATGATTGGCCCTTATTTGGGGTTGTTTTGTGCACGTGTTTGCACGCTTAACGTTACTGCTATTATTATTTCGTTCACATTGAAACTATAGAGCGTTATAGTTGACCAAATCAGTGAGAGCTGGAGCAATCACCAATCTTTGTATACCGCCAAATATTCATAATGTTGTGCGAGGGGTATCAGAGGTCTATGTATAATGGTATGTGTACCTAAATATGTATAGGTTCTATACGTATGCTTCTGTGACCTGCCGATCAGTCGGTCGCAGGCGCAGTTCTGGCCACCCGTGTCGTGTTTTGGTTAATTATATTTGACTATTCAATTATCTCGAGTCTAATGAATTAAATATTAAAAGAGCACAAGTAACACGATAAGAAGTGCGTAAAATAAATAATTGTGTAGTAATTGTAAATTGACCTTTGTAATTGTTTTATTTGCAGGTGGCAAAAGTGGGCTCTCTGCAAGTTCTAGTCGATCAACGAGCCCTTTAGGGCAGGGTGTTGTTAGCTTTATACCGCGAGCTCCGGCATCCTCTTCTGGGTACGTATTTTAAATTTTTCACTGTATTTTTATGTTATCGCACCGAAACTTGGATGATATTTATTTTAATGTTTATTCTCTATTCATTTAGTCTTACGTAATTGTCTTATTGTCTTTTGTAAATCGATTTAATTATATTATTTATATTTTATATAGGTGAAATTTATTTTCCGGCATGCAATTAGTAGTTAAGTTATATATTTTTAGATATTAGAAATATAGTATAGCGTAGTGATATCGATCGCTTTTTTGTTTTTTTCTGCAGATCCCGACCGAATTCATCGTTATTAGCACCTGGTAGCAAAATTCCATCAACTTTAAGTACACCTCAACAACATTCTCAAACGTCAACAAACCATAATGGAACCCCCACGAAACACTCGATGTTAGATAAATTAAAACTTTTCAATAAAGACAAAATAAGTAGTGAAAAACAGAATAGCAAAAGCACCGCGGTGTCTAAACGCACAAGTTCTTCTAGCGGATTTTCTTCTGCTAAGAGTGAAAGATCTGATTCTAGTTTAAGTCTTAATGAATCCGCAAATGCCACAAATTCACATATCAAATCATCCAATTTATTAGGACCTAAGACTATAAGACAACAAAATGATACGCTCACTAAAGACAAATCTGGAAAAAATACCAAGCCCAAGTTAGTTAATACAAAACCCGCTAAAGACTCATCGTCAAATGTTACAAAAAGCAATATTAAAACAAGTAATAATGAAAAATCTAGAAATAGTCCTAAACTTCCAGCTAGAGACAAAGAATCTAAGCTAGCTACACCAAAATCAGTGAGCAATACTAAATTAAATATGATAGATGATCATCCAAGGACCGGAAAAACAAAATCAGAGTCAAAAATGGTTAAGCTCTCAGGAAGTCAAATGAAGCTTAGTGAACCCAGAGCAGAAACCACCCACATAGAAAAATCACATGAACATTCGAGCGTACACGCTAAAAATTTGTTGAATCAGTCGCAATCTCAGTCACAGCTATCACCAGGATCGCAAAATCTTCCGCAACCAAATCATACGGGCATTCCAAAACCAACGGCTGCAGTTAAAGGAACGACTAAAATTGCTAAGGATGATAGACACATTATACATAAAAGTACAAATAGTCAATTAAGTCCAATACAGAGCAATTCTAGTTTAAATTCCACTAACAATATAAGTGCTCACCCGTTCACTAGAGAACAATCCAATTTAAGTCGAGAAGTTACTCAAAAACAAACATTAGCTGTTTCTCCAATGCCTGTTTTTGCTTCTGGGAATCAAAATCCAACTTCACAAATGTCGGAAAGTTCTCATTCCAATTCTACGCACAGCACGACTGGACAGCAATCAAATTCGAGCGATGGTAGTGTCATTTACAGACCTTCTAGTGAATCAGGATCTGAAGCATCTAAATCTAATAATTTGTCATCATCTAAGAGATTAGACATGAATACTACCTATATTAATGATGTGATAAATGAGGCCGAAATATCTGAAAAAGAAGCTGCACAGAAAAGATTACCGGAAAATTCTGGTCATGGATATAAACCTCAATTTGATCATAACAAGACTTTGACAGAGCTAAATAAGAACGATAGTCGTTCAAGTACGCCTTCGCATTGTAGGGATAATTCGCTAGGTGAAGATGAAAACCCGCTAATGAATGTTATGCCCATGAGACCTTTACTTCGAGGTTACAATAGTCATTTAACGTTGCCTATGAGAACATCAGGCTTGACGCAGAAAAACATTCCAGGATATCCGCATCATGCTAATACAGTAAAAGCAAATTTTGGTCGTGAAAATATTGGAATGCGTGATCGTATTAATTACACTCCCGGATTCTCTAATCCCGATTACTGCGACCACGAAATTGCATCTGGGTACATGTCTGATGGAGATTGTCTTAGGAGGATAAATGTTAACGAAATGGACTGTGGCCGAAATAATGATATGATGGATGGATATATGTCGGAAGGCGGTGCATCGCTCTATGGTCGACGGATGAATTACCAACAACCCTCGCAGTTTCAGCAACTTGATGACAGGTATGTTGTATTTTAGGTTAACTTAGTTTAATACGCAACAAAACTCTATGCTCAAACCAATTTGGATACACAAAAGGTAGGGACTGCTCATATTGTTTAAGCCTTTCTGAGAGTCAAATTAAAAGGCTCCCTGCGGGCTTGTGATTCATTGCTATTAGGGGGTTTCAGGAGTGAATTCTAGTACTTTTAGTGTTGGTTGTAAAGTGTAACATATTCTGTAACTTCACCAAATCCCTAAAAAAGTATTCATTCTTATTATATTCGTATTTGTAGTTATATGTTTAAATAATGACCATATACGCATTTTTATATAATATTCAACAAACGGTATCATATTTGCTCTCTACATTCATACATATATGTATGTTTGGCGTGTAAATTTGTTAGAAATCCATTTTCCAATAGCATTCGCTGGATTTCAATCCACAAGTGGTCGACACGATTTCTGTTTCTACTTGAATATTCTGTGTATCTCCGATATTGCTTTATCATTAAAAACTTTTGCAATGTTAATGTGTTTATAGTACTCTTAGATTATTATATAACCATCTAATAGTTTGTCTATTATCTACGATGATTTAATATTAAAAAAGGGAAGAGATACTAAATTGACCCTCGTAGCTATAGTAAAAGATCGTTTCATACTATTCCCATGAGGGTCAGGAAGGACTCTTGTAAGTAGTTGAGAACTACCGTATCGTCATATTCAAGTAGAGCTCGTTCATATTTGACTGAAATATCGCTTGTACTTAAGTGAGTCACATACGAGGGATATTTTTGTTTATATTGTCAGGACACGAAAACCATTTGGTGATGTTTGGCAAGGCAGTGAGGCATGGTGTGAACAAAGCGTATGTTAATATTCGAACACGCGCGGTGTTTTGTCGACCATCTCCCAGTGAGGACTCGTAGAGCGCACTCACACCGTCGCAACGCTAGGGGTGAGGGCGGGGTAGCCAAAATCGATACTTCTACGTCTCACACCGTCCCTTCCCCGCGCTCTACTATTTACCACGCCTCGACCCTAACCACCCCTAACAGTAACGCACCATTTGGGACCTTAATGATCGCAATATAAAATTGTACTTACGTTGTAATTGAAATCTAGATAGGATATTTTGATATAGTTATACGTAGCCATTGCTATCATGTTTTCCCATGTTTGTCAATCGATGTCTTAACTGTTTTGCGGCCATAGACGAGAATATATTTTAATATGAACACTTAAACCTTAAATATTCGATTTTGACCTCCGACTTAATTTTTTTTTTTCGTGACGTCAAAGATTATCTCGATGTCAATATCGATGTTGGTTTAAGTGATTATGTAAATGGTGACGAGTGGTCCGCGGCGCGTACGGTGTACCGTGGGCCGTCGCGGTGCGGCGACGGCGGCAGCAGCGGGCAGGGCGGGCGGCACTCGGCGCCGCGCACTACGGGCGTGCGGGCGCGCCGTACTCGCCGCCCGCGCTGTTACTGCACGTGACAAACTTTCCCGATTTTCTCCGCGGAAAATGTAAATCTGTTACCGGGCATCGATCGTTCCGTCGCCAGACGCACGCTCGCTCGAGCATGCCGATCACAGCTGGCGCCGCGGGTCCGGACCGCGCTTAACAAAGACTACCCTGCCAGGTTCCGATGGCGCCCGGTTTGAATCGGAACCGCGACTAATCGAAGTTCACTGTTGTTGGTGTTCGTTGTTAAGTGTATTTTAGTCGTAGTGGACCATATGCGTTGTGCCTTCTGTCGCTTGATTCGCGGGGGAGAGCGGCAATTCAAGTCGCGAGAGACTATGTTCGTTTGCTAAAAATTATACTTATGCTACAATAATAGTTTCGCAGACTTCGTTGTATGAATCAGTGTTGCCTTGCTACGTGTCTTTGCTTTCGCGGTAGACGTGTATAATATAGTAACGGTGCTTAATAGTTTTAAATGTTAGGAGACAAAATTTACTACGATCAGCATTTTGGAGACAATGTTGTCATTTTGGTAAGATTATCATTACTTTGTTGTTGACTATTAAAAGCGGTTGCTAGTCAAAAGGCAATAACCTTGTAAGCATCTGGCTATTGCAAAGTCAATGTATCCTACTTGTGACATGTGGTCGCCAGTCTCTGTAAAATATCTCATAGTTCTCTTATTTACGATTCCAAATATTACACTTAAATTATTTTATTGTGGCCTATTTTCTCCTGCATATTTATAGATATATAGTTTTAAATCATTTATGGGAAAATGGGATGATTTATTCGCGTGGATCTTAATACATTTGCGATAAGAATAGAGGGAAGTAAGGTGCGGGTCGATTGATCTCCGTTAGGTTATTACATCGGCATCGGTAGGGTTTATTGTTAGGGCGGATATCCCTAACCCCTGCTTAGTCTGTAATCCTCTATTTCAGTTGAATTGCCAATCTCGTTCGAGATCTGAAGTTGTTATAGTTTTGTTGGAGTATCTATTTTCAAAAAGCCTACCATAGGTAATATACCTACTGTTTATTTTGTATTAATATAATAAATATTGTTACCCACTAAGTCATCCAAAAGGACAAAATATTTTGTGGGCTACAGATTTTTATTCAAATAATTATAAAAGAGTAGAAACAGGCACAAATTTGTGAGTCGATTGGCGGAAATTAAATTCATTTAAGTCCCCTACTTAATATTACTTACCCGACAAAATCAGGTCGTAGGTTCATTTATGCGTGTTGCATGGTATCGATGTGTTTTACACAAGGTCAGGTATTAAAGTAATAATAAAATTATTCGACCGCTTCCCCGAGTGCGGACTATTAAAATTTACTCAAGTGCGTGTGTGTATTTTGCAAGGAAGGGTGTACGTTTGTGTGCGTGGAGTGTTTGTGAATCATGAATTCGATTGTTTTATTGGAGCCGTTGCCTTCTGCGCTTTCGATCAATGTCCATTGCTTGCTGAAACTGAGAAGTAAACTTGAATAATACCGGGTATATAAATTCTACAATTTGAACGTAGGGCAGTATAACTATGTTATCAATGTGTGTTTGCTATTAGTAAGGATAATACTCGTATCAAGCAAACAACTTAGCTTCATGTTAGTATCAACTAGTTTTGGTGCTAACGGTTTGTAGCTATAAAGCTTGATACGGTTTTTAATATGAGGTGGTATTACTTTGCATTTGTAACTAAGGTCTTAGATTCGAAGTTCATTAAAACAGTCCGATCATTAAAAATTTAAGTAATGAAAATATTAAATCATAACAAGAAAGGTTAAAAACTTAAAATATATACAGTATGCATCAGTACGATACGTAAAGTAACATCAGTATCTTCTACAGATTATTGTTGATAGAATTCTTCAAGGCGTTCACCGCCACACCCATTCTTGCCATAACTGTGCCATTTTTCTAGCGCAAAGTATGTTATTATAAAGTATACTTTCTAAATAAAACGTTTAAAATTTATCATCAGTTATAGAATCAGCTAGGCTTTGCTCCTATTCAAGTTAAAATTAAGATGAGAAGCCTACTTGTTTCGTTCTAGGCATTAAAAGCTTACGTGCATACAAGTGGATTAAAAAAGTGATTTCAAAGGGTTATGTAATACAGCTGATTACACACTCTAGCTTAGTTCACTAATTGTTACTGGTTAGCACGTTTGTTTGACTTTCGTTGTTTCGGATAGAACAACGTTACAACTTTGTTTATGCTGTTTCCAGTGTAGTTACTTTGTGATGAGTGTTAGTTTTGGGTATAAGAGCTTTATATGGTAATAATAAACGTATCTTTGTGTTGTAGGTACTGTTTAATGAGAGCATGATAAAGCAGTAAAATCAATACGGAACTGAATGTCGAATACATTGAATGTTTGTTATTTTGATTTTGGGTATGTTCCAAGTGTAAGGTACATAAGTATTCTGAACATGCATTTGAGAATATTCGTGGTTTAGTCATGAATAATATGTTGTTAGTATACTAAATCGACAGAAATCTAGAAATGTGATAAAAATGATATCTGACGTAAAAGATCAATCTCATCAATATTTTTATAACTCTGAATAAAAAAGGTAAAGCGACTGTCGAAAGATCTCGATCCCGAAAATATCTGTAAGTTAATCCGATGATCCTCTCGAGGGCTAGGTAACACGGTCGTGAATAAATTAGTTTACGTTTACATAACGCCTTAGTAGGCATTATGTTTAACGCGCAAAGCTTATTTAGCCTGTCTGTAGTACAATAGACGGAAGTGGAGCAGCCGGGTTATGTTATTTTAATACGCAACACCTATCCTTAGCTGAGTGCATATGTTATTATGTTTAGCTTCTCGTTGAGATATCGGATCGAAGGGTTAAAGTAGGATTTTATATAGGAATAAATGTATTTTTATTAAAAGTGACTATGGTGAATTGGTTTGTTAAGAGTTAAATTAGTATTTTTATTTTTGAATCTTATAAGGTATTATTCTATAGGTCTGCGGTGGTTTTAAGAAGGAGTACATATTTTTTTCTTAGTCGATAACCACATCGGTAGTTCCAAATATTACTCTAAATAAACACATCTGGCGATTTAGTATATCGCCAGATATATGTAAATTAAGAAGGACATGTGTCCTTTTTAATTAATTTATTATTATTTTATATTGCTTAGTAATAGTTCGCTCATTAGTTCATCATAATTTTAGACAATGAGAATGTTACAATTCTGTCATTTTTTATGTAAATTGAACTATTTTTGTCGTTGCTATACCTTTTGTGTTTACAAAATAAACAGCTGTGTATGTGTATTTGTAGTAGTTCCATGTATGTACAACAACACTCGAACGCGTATATTTCTTTCCCTTGTAAACGTATAACAGACTAGTACCTATATAACACAACAGTTCTTATTTGCATACCGTGTATAAATTTCCTTTTCTTCCAACATTTCTACATATGCTCGCATTTGTATCTCACGTACAACCCTTAGGACTGGAAAAAGATTTCCATTTTATTTTCTACGGAACGGAATGGGGTGGTGCAATGAGAACATCGGATATTGCAGATGCGACCACTTTGTTTGTTCCACTGAAATATTAATGAGAATTGCTGGTCTTCGGAAAAAATATCTTAAATTCGTGTCGTCAACCCATTATTGACCCACTGCTAGGCACGGGTCTTCTCTTAGAATGATAGAGTTTTAAGCCATAGCCCACCGCGCTGGCCAAGTGCGAATTGATGGAATTCACACACCTCCGAAAACTTATTTTTAAAAACTCTCGGCTGTGTAGGTTTGTAGTGTAGGTACTGAAGTTATTAGGTAGTTATGAAGTTAGTAGGTATTTAGTTTACTTAGTCACCACTTGGCTTTTAATGATGATGTTACGAATATACCATTTGTATTTATGTGAAAACCTAGTGGTAAAACGTTGTTGTTCTTTTACTACGATTGAACTATCTCTACACTCGCTTCTGTCTTATATATTTGCGTGTTAATTCAAAAAGTGTTGGAAGGTAAATATATTTCAAATTACTTTTAAATTAGTCTTCAGAAGTAGAACAATAAGTAGATTTTTCGAAAGTAGAAACTCTTTACTCTGTCGTGGTCTAAAGACTACGGACTGATACAATACCTAAACGACAAGTTACAAAAGTGTTCTGCGAATTTATTCTGTATAATATTAGTAGCGAAATTTGTTCAAGTAAAATAATTCAGGTTGAAGGGTAAACTAAAAAAGGGAGTATGTGGGCGGAGCTGCGACAGATGCTTGTTACGAGTAAAGTCACAAAAATAAACATAGTAATTCCATTGCCATTAAATCGCATAACATTTCAAAGTCACGCTGGCGTATGGATGGGGCTTCATTATAACCGTGTTGAGTTAAAGCTAACATTTATACATGTAGGTAAAATTACTTATAACTTTCAACGAAGCATTAAGTAGAGTCGTAATGACAAGAATTAAACTATCTGAAATATTTTACTCTGACTTAACAATTGTTTAAAAATATTAATAACAACAGATTAAAGCTTTAACAGTTACAAAGGATCGTGTTCATATTTATCAAATATTCTGAAAAAGGTTTATTATATTAGTGCTTCATTACTTATATTCTTTAGTGTTCTATATTTGTATCCAATATAAGGTATACAATTAACAACCTCTGATAGTAAAAACAAAACCAAACCACTAAAATATTTGCATAATACGTACGTTATAATCTTTTGAAACGAAAGGAAATTCGCGTTTATACGGATAACCCACCCTTCTACTGTACCCTTTATGATTCTTCGAAATATGCTGACTCAGTCAAAATCAATTGGCTTATAACAACGCAAAGGTTTGTATTCGTATGAATAATCTAATATTTAATATTTTCAAAAAAAAAAAGTTATTTTCATGGTTGACTGAAGTAGTAGTGTTAGCTTCGCCATGTTAGATATTTGAAATTTGGTTAGGTAAATTTACTTCTATTAGAAAGGCAGAAGGTAGCACCTTTCGTGACTTGACTACCTTACCTTATCATTACATAGTATAAAACAAAGTCGCTTCCCGGTCTCTGTCCCTATGTATGCTTAGATCTTTAAAACTACGCTATTTTTATGCATTCACGATTTTAATGCATTTTTTTTAAAGATAGAGTGATTCAAAAGGAAAGTTTTTATGTATAAAATAAGCATGACATAGTGGAGGAACACTGATAATTTTAGATTTTTGACTTTTAGGCGGAACGAAGTTCGCCGGGTCAACTAGTGTGATGATAATTGCGTTAAGTGAGGCTGTGTTCTGGTCTGATAGGCGTGTAAGGCACCCATACAAGGCGTTCTAAATGAATATCCAAGGGTTTTCTCCGATTTCACTTACCACAATCCCGTCAGAGATGGGTTTTAGATGAAAAACTAAGGAAGATCTTATTATAGAAGGTGGTTGAATCCTTCGTGCTCACCAACGCCATACCCGTTTCTCCCTACTAAGGTTCCGAGGCGTTCCGACATAGCCCTCAGGTTTTGATTAATATTTTGGAATGGTTTAGAAAATATTTAAAAATCTATTTACACGTCTACCTACATCTTGCAAACTTAAAAATTTATTTTTATTGTTTCTAAGGTTATTTGATGTGTAAGCATGTTGGGGAAAAAGTAAATTTATTGTTTATATGCTATATTTTTCAAGTTATTTGCTTCAAAATAAAATTTAACATCGATCGAAACACAAGTAATATTAGTAATATAAACATGTACATTATTCCCATCTTTGATTAATACATGATTACGTGGGTAATCAATTTTTGCAGGTTCATATACTCGTAATTATATCAATAGAATTATTAAGACAGATCTGAACGATTAAACTCGAATTAAACTTCAATTACACAACTATAACGCAAAAATAATTCAAAACGAGCGTAATGTAAGTGTGAGTTCTGGGGAAAATAAAGGAATAATCACAATGACTTGTTATTTCCGCGTCCTTTCATAATTCTCGGTCATTACCGTCAAAAAGACGCCTCGTATTCCATGAAAGACTTCCACTCACCACTCGCTTTAGAAGTTTTCAAACCGCGGTGTAATCAGGCACACAGTGCAGTGCTCCTTTATCCTATTCGAATTTTACATCTTTGTACACGTATGAAATCCTATTCAGCAAAAAAAAAAAAATGTGTGCGTGTACTAGCGTACACTCGTAAGAAGTGAAACTTCTTTATGACGTTATTTTTCAAAAAATAATTTACTATATGCAACTTTACAAAAATAGGTTAAATAAAGTTAAATTAGATAAAGTTTAATAAAAGGCTTTATCTAACAATCTAATCTATAATAATCTATCTAATATCACGCATGGTAGGGATAAGAAAAAGATGGCGCGTAACGGAAAAAATAAGATGGCGCGTAACAGAAAAAGATGGCGCGTAACAGAAAAAGATGGTGCGTAACGAAAAAATGTTACACTAAATTTTTTTCCAACCCCGATAAAGAAGTTTCACTTCAAAAAATGTACCTACTCATAGATATATTTATTTCTACATATATTTAGTTTTATTTTACTTTGGTTACATCGATATTGGATCATTTCAGGCCAAGAGATTAAAACGTAGACACAAAATTTTGAAAATGCACTATATCTTTTATAGCATACAAATATGTATAGTACCTACTGAAAATAAAAAAGGTAAAATTTTTGTTGTACTAAAGTAAATTATTTTATAAAGATATGTAGGGGTATGTTTTCGTATATAAAATTGGTGACTATTCCCATTGAAAACTATTCAAATTTGTTCACTATTTCTAGTTGAACCGATTTTTGCATTTTATTTGTCGTGACCAAATACAATACCGATTCATGCAAATATTTTCGTTAGGTACAAAACCATATCCCATAAGTTTCAAACTTTCATGTCACTACATAGTATAAAACAAACTTACTCACAATAAATCATAATATTTTATTCTTTTGATCCGCTGCGAGTTAGCTTTTCGCCTTTAACTTCTATCTTACGCCCTTTATACGTTTACTTTATAATCAATAATTTGATTAATTAATGTTCTTAGATCATGGAAATCACTACATAGTATAAAACAAAGTCGCTTCCCGCTGTCCGTCCATGTGTATGCTTAGATCTTTAAAACTACTCTACGGATTTTAATGAAGTTTTTAATAGATAGAGTGATTCAAGTGGAAGGTTTTTATGTATTCCATAATACGCATGCATATTATAGGTGAGGAACACTGATAATTTTAGGTTTTTGACTTTTATACGTAACAAAACATCGCCGACCCAGCTTATATGTAAAAGTTTATATGTAGATAACTAATCTACATATAAACTTTTGTTCTTGGACAAAATATTCGGCACCTAAACAGTAACATTTTTTACGAGTCAATGTCACCTTTCAGTTACTTTTCCGTTGATTTTAAAATATGTCAGATTATACAACGAATATATACTACAGATTATGTTTGCTGTTATAGTTTATTTAGCTCTGTATTTTGATACAAGAGAAAATAGAAGTAGCCATAACGGTTCAGTGAGCCAGACATAAGCTGTTATTGCTCGTCTCTCAGAATCCTTTCGATACATCGGGAGTATCGTGGAAATTGAAATGGCTGTCCATTTGACGCTACAAAACCAACACAACTGACTCACAGCTGCTATTTTCAACTGGAAACCTATTCTTTCTTATGGACCATTTCTGTCCCGCGGTTTTAACAGCTTTTTAAAAAAGTCACATATATTTAAATTGGCTTGACTTTCGATAGAATACATTAATTTTAAAGAAGTAAAATGTAAATGTTTCTTTAAGATAAGAACTTGAAATTAATAATATCCAGACTAACGTACATAGAAGGTATACATATATCTACTATATGTTGGTATTTCTGAAGACTTAGACAGCGATTTCTATTTTTAACAGCATAATCGGTAATCATTTTACTAACGGATATTGGTTTATGTGCATTCTACACGATCTCACATTGTCATATATATCGACCGTGAATAAAATTCAATTTAAGAACTATAATACATAAAATGAATACTCATACTTTGAAGCAAATGAGTCTAACGAGAATGATATTCACTACCACTAGTATTTCCATTGAAAGAATTAGGTGTTATGAGATGTAGTTCATAACTGAAGCCTTGCTTATTTTACAGCCCTTTAGTATTTGTATTGTATTGAGAAGTGATAGCCTAATGGTTTAAACTTGCCCTCTTGATTGGGAGGGCCGAGGTTCAAATCACGCATCACTGATTTTTCTAAAAATATGTGCGTATTAAAAATTAATAATCACTGCTTTTCGGCGAAGGAAAACATCATGAGGAAACCTAAACACCCGAGTGTTTTTTTTAAAGAAAGTTCTTCGAGGTGTGTGAAGTCCACCAATCCGCACTTGGCCAGAGAGAAGAGTAGACGAGTAGACGAGAGTATTCGTATTTCATTTACCAATAGTTTCTTGAGTTTATAACAATACGTTTAAACTTGTAATTTCTTCGATCTGCAAGTCGACTCATCTATTCCTTTGATAACTAAGTTAGTTCTTGTCTATATTCTGAGGAAGTTTGTTCTGTATCGAATAGACTAGTTCCCCATCCTATCTGTTGTCCTTCACTCTTAGAAGTTTCCTTATTCGCTATTTGGAGTTTACTGAACACTACTCGGAACTGCAGCACAAAATAGTTCGCTGATAGCATGAATTCTCGAAGTTAAAAGCAATTCTGCTAGGTATCAGATACCTTTCAGCATCCTATCGAATATCTGTTCTCTAACTTTAATGCTGTAGTTAAAGTTCCTAACTTACCTTTATCTGACTTTCATTGAGTTCGCATCGACTTGTGTTTCACTGATAACAGAATGAAACCAGATAGAAGTCGTGTAGAACTGGAAATTCGTTTCAGGTACAGATTATAATCGCCTATTCATACTATAACTTTCTTAATTAAATATTTTTGTATACGTAAGTACAGGTAGCTTGGGCTTTAGTCAATTCCATTAGCTAATGAGAGGGAGACTACCCTTCATGATTAAAGCTTTGACTTTGCATTTATCCTGCAAACTATTTGCCATCAGTGGACACTTTTTAGAGAGTTACAAAGAGCTTGTTACTTTAGATATTATTAATCCTTTATGCACTATGAAAAGGTTAGCATTGTAAAGAAAATGCATGTTTATCTTTATATTCAATATCTATGATATTATAACATTTAAAAAATCTATATTATAAAATATATTGAATTGAAAATGGTGAGAATGTAATTTGAAATGTAATCAAAATTTTCGTTATTTGAAAATTCATTGGTGAATGTACTAGCACGTTGGTAGACTGGAGCCTAGGACGGCAGTTTAAAGTGGTGGTAAATATAATAATATCTTATCGACCTTACTTTTTGTCAGCAAAATTCAAGTATATATAAATGTTGATGACCATTTTTTACAGCACGACAAATTTAATTTCAATAATTTAGCCTACTCGCGACAAGTGTTTAAATCCGCCGCTGATCGTACGCTTTTTAGCATATATGCCCATACAGATTTTTGTACTTACTCTGTAAACCGTGCCTTGTATCAATTTGAACCCATATACGCTGGTGTAGACAGATGGAATGTGCAGTTGATTAACCTAATTAGTACGTTACACTCGAGTTTCGACTTGCTTCCTGGTTGGAGAGTGATGGTCGTTTCCGCAGCTTTTTATCTAAAAATGTAGGAAACAGAAAATTACTTACGCTTCCGTGTTGCCTCAAATTGCTACGTCTCAAGTTATGTACAAATAAATTACTAATCGTGAAGCCCGTAATTTGATCTGAAGTATCATTCGATAGAACTGCATATAATAATATGCATTTATATTTTGTTTATATTTATTTTATATGTCCATCAATTCTCACTTGTCCAGCGCGGTGAATATGGCCTAAAAACTCTCTCATTCCGAGGGATGACTAGTGCCCAGCAGTGGGACAATAATGGGTTGACGATTATATTTATTTTATATTGATCAATCAAATAATAATTGGCTCAAGACCATTATGTTATTATTATCATAATATCACAATTTGTCTATTCCTAATAAGGTATCGGATCGCTTATCATCTCTATCATATATTTAGCATAAACTACCTTGACTCTGCAAAAACCCGTTTTAAACTGCCAACATAATTCCCATTCGTTATACTGCCATTTCCTGTCATAATTATGTCTAAACGTTAACTAGATGCACAAAATAGTCTGTAACTAAACACCGAAGGATACTTAGATCGGAAAATTGAATCTTTTGGCCATTGTGTTAAGGTAAATAAACAGTTACGCGTACTGAAAGAAATGACTCAATTCATCACTTAACAGATATAATAGGGGCTTGGGAGAGAATAATGGGAAGGATGCTCAGTTCATAGATAATGAGGAGTGTGGTAGTCAGTTCCTCGCAGAGGATCCGTCATCATTAGTGAGGGCTCCAGGCGTTGAGGTTTCATTAAGACGCCAATGTTTCGAATAACAAAACGCGCAAGACGTGGGGTGCATGCTTTGCAAATCTAGGGATGGGAAGGGAAATTGGTGTACTTTCTGAAGCAAAATCTTCAAAATCTGTATTTTCTCACGTCATATTTTAATGTTCCAGATGTCCTTATTATTTTAACTATCTTAGAATACAGTTAGCTGTAACTTAGTTAACTTTATAATTTAACAATGTTAAAATTATTTTGAAGGGTCGTCTATAAATATAGAAGTATATCATCAGTAGAAAGGAAATAATACTAAAGCAAGAAAATAATGCCAAAATAGCATTTGTGGGAAATGAGGTTTGAAGTTACATTTTACAGAAATATAATATGTCCCCTTTATTTTTGATGGGATCCTGATGTTAGGAGTTTATACTACTCAAAATGATCCAACTAAAAATCAAGGTGACATGATTTTTTTCTGTAAAAAACAACTTCTAACCTCATTTCCCACAAATGCTATTTTGAGGCTTTAGAATTATTTGCTTTCCGCTGACCATATCATATATTTTGTCATAACAAAATATAAAAGGTTTTATTATTATTGTACGAGTTAAATAAGGTTTCGCCAAATAACCTGAAGGTTTTTAAATATGTATGTGTCGTGTGGCACCCCTAAATTCCATGCAACTTACGATTATTGCGTCGCGTACGTGTGTTTACGGTTATATTGACGTCTTCACGGGACCAACCTTAATCAAGAAACTATGCGAGGATGTGTTTCTCATAAAAGTACCCCTTACACCCCTTTACGCGCCGCAAAATCTTTAATGGACCTTAAAATCTTGCCTTAGCTAGTTCGTCTTAGAAAGTTTTAGGAATAATACGAATCTCTGACATTAACTACATTTGTATATAAAGGCATGTGTTCCATGGATTAATTTGAAGTAAATTCTGATGGCGACAAAACATTACACCAACATACATATTTTTAAGCTTATTATACAGCTTACTTTTTATTATTATTAGTAGCTATAGGTTGCATAGAAAATCTTGATGTCACTTGGCTCAATAAAAGAGGTACAAGTAAGTAAATGCGAAATATTGACAATGTGATGGAGGTTATCATAAACTTTTCCAGTTTCATTCAGTAAAAATCTAAAGAAGGAAGACGTAGGATTCCGTAAACATTTGCCTTAGCAGACTTCAATCTGTCACAGTTTGTTTAAGCTCCTTTGAAACGGAAGATGTACATAGGTTTATTCCAAACTACCTCTTTATACTGCGCGCATACTACATATGTACATATTTAAGAGCCTAAGCGTGAAGGTTTGTGTAAACTGAAAGGGAAATCCCAATTTACCAACAAACATTTGTACACTTTTTCTTTATCATCAACTATCTAACTATTTATTATCTTTTATCTACCGTTGCATTTTTGGATACGATTTTTCTTACAGATTAGAATAGAAATCCTTTAAGCATTTTTTACTCTTGTTTATGAATATTCTCATGACGATATTATGTTTTATACATACCATGCCATCTTTTAATTCAGTTAAATTGATTATATATAACCTTTAGGTTATATCCAATTTCTTATCAACGGAATCCTTAAAGTTATATACAAATTATATAATCAAATTTATTATAACCTTAATGTTGTATTTTTTATACAATTAGTAATAGTAGTAGCAATATTATAGTAATACATTATTTTTGCTTATGTTGTACATTGTTCAATCTTTCAAACAAAAATCGTATGTATTGTGGCTTTAATTTTTTGTACTTTTTGCATCATAATATTCGTTATAAAGGTTCGTTCGTTATATTCTGTTACCCTTTTTATGGCGTAGAAACTTAAAAGTATTGGACACACTCCCATCTTATCGCCATTGAATTTCATTGTTCGTGAAATTGCTTTTACCATTTAGTTTATGGATTTTCTGTTTTTTTCTTTAGACCACTGCTGGCATTTACTACCTTTATTTTCAAGTAAATAAAATATCTAAAACTAGTATTTATCCAAAGGAAGAAGGCCTATGAGTAAAAAAATTATAAACTCATTTGAATTTATCGCCCATGGATATTTTTTGTATTGCAAACAAGATAAGGATGCTACAGGCGTTGCTGCCTTTAAATATTATCGACAGGAATGGTAACTTCTTACACCTCATATTAGTTTCTTCGATTTTCTACATCGATGGAACTAGAACTTCGCCTTTTTAATATTATATTTGTATTATAAAATCAAGGTAACACCTCAAAGTTAAAAATCAGAAGTTGTTCGACGTTGAAAGTTTTATATTAGACATTGTAACTAAATATCATAAGGTTTAATTCACATTTTTCCTATAAAACTGGCTAGTATTTTCGCTGGTATTTTAAACACAAGAAAGTGCCAAAAATCATCAAATACACTAAGAAAATTTATATCATTTTATACTCACTGAGGTGAACTGACCATACTCTCTTACACTCTTACAGACTCTTACAGAGCGAAGTTTAATACTCTACAATTGATTATCACCAACAATATTTGTGTTACTATTTAAATTAATTGAAACAGAATTTAAAATTATAAACTCATCAGAACATATAGCATAAATACTGAAAGTACTATTACTATTATTACACTTTTACTTCAAATACCTTTAAGGATTTTAGATAAAATCAGAAACGCATAGATAACTTTCTAATATCGCTCATAATCAGTCTCTTTCCTTGCTAAGCGATAGAGTGTCATTAAGAAGATGCTTATTCACTCTTTCTTTCTAGTCTGAACGATAGTTATCAGGAGCTATATATCTTTGACCTGAAATGGGGTCAGGAAAGCTGATACTATCGAAACTCCCCGAAGACCAAAAGTAGGCCTACCGTCGTAAGATTAATCTTTCTATATTCAGTAAATATTCTACTAGATTTCTTATTTATTACGTAATCAAAAACATTTTAACTCTTAGGTTATATTTTTATAACATTTATATCACGATTATCTCGAATTCAAAGTGACAAATATATTTTAAAGTAATAATGCCATTATACTACTCGTTTGACATTGAAGTGTAGCGAAACGTAGAAAGAATCTTAAGTCCATAATCTTCTTAAACAAATGTGATGTCACATTGCATTAAACGATCTACAATAATTGGTACATCATGAAATTTAAAGAATAATCACGCGCGAGTTTTAACAATACAATTTCTGTGCCAACTACTTATAAATAATTGACCACTTACAGATTTGGGGTTATCGTTAGAAGTATTTCACACAATACTCCCTTTTTCGGAAGAGAGCGTTATTGACCTGATTAGTTGAGTAAAATAAACATCTATTTCTTTGCATAAGGGCTCCATTCACCAGAAATTAGTGCAATGAGAATCGATTAATGAGATTTGTGAATACGCTCATTCTTGTGTGCCTTTAAATGCGTAGCGTACCATTTTAGTATAATCAAGTGTTTGTGAATGATACTATTTGTGCTATGTATTATACTTTCGCTTTCGTAAAGCAAGTTTATGTCCTTAAGCATAGCTGTACGTGAATTTATTTGTACTGGTATAGAATATAATGGGATACGTAAGAAGATTAGATTTTGAGTAAAGCCTAGTGCTGAAATAGCTCAAGTATAGTAATTTCACCGAATACTTCTAGTAGATTATATGCAATTAAACAGATATTGAAGTAATTAATATGTTCAGTAAGAATCTTGGTTATAATCTACTATGTGTACTAATCTACTTGTGTGTAATGATAGTCTAGAATTATGGATAATCAAGTCAAAGCCCGTCAATTAAGATCGTAACAAACATAAGGCATTCATTAAAAATAACTATATACATCGTAACTGAGTGGCCACTGTAAGGTTCAGCCTCTGGGTTCGGTCACGAAATAATTCTTTACAATCATGCTATGAAGTCCCACTCCGAATAAGTTATTAATTTGACAAGAGTTATTTCATTTGCATTCATCTTTTAAGGCCGACGTACCGGTCTAAGATCGAACCTGAGACTCGTAAACAAAGCTAACCCAATATGTATTGTGCTTTAAAATCAGTTTCCCTAACACATTTTATCCGAATTTAGCTTAAACTTCCAGGTTTAATCTATTTCATTAAACTATAAAACAGGTAACCTCGGAAGTTACTTCAGAAACATTGTCGATTCTATTATCTAGTTCACTGCTCATGTATTATTAGATCTACGAGCTCCATGGCCAGCCTCGTATGCAATACTAAAGTTAGACTTAACTGGTATGCAGACTTCGAGTAAGTTAATTAGATCGCCCGATGACCTAGTCTCTATATAGACTAGATCCGATATCTGTTAGACCTGAAACTTTAGTTCCTTTTGGGTACTAAGTTTGCCGACATTGTGAATCTATTGATCAGTATCGTTTATAAAATTGTCGGTTGAGTATAAATACAATTTTACTTATTTATAAAAGTAAGCAGTCACAAGTAGATGACCAGTGGTTAATGGTTGAAACTTTCCCTCTCGATCTGGAGGTCTGAGGATCAAACCCAGACACGTATCACAGATTTTTCTAAAATTATGTCCGTATTGGAAATTAGCAATCACTGCTTTTCGGTGAAGGAAAACATCGTGAGAACCTACACACCCAAGAGTTCTTAAAAAAAAAAGTTCTCGGAGGTGTGTGAAGTCCACCAATTCGCACTTGGCCAGCGCGGTGGACTATGGCCTATAAGTCTCTCATTCCGAGAGAAGACCCGTGCCCAGCAGTGGGACAATAATGGGTTGGTTGGGTCGACGAAGTAGTCACAATTTTGTTATTTAGGTATACGGTAAATAATTTCCTAATGATTTAATCGTACAAGTACAAGTACAATTATGTTTTATGCTATGACTTGAAATACGTTTAAACGGCCTATATGATAGGTAGTAATATGTCTACAGATTTATAACACTTAATTTTAGGGCAAACAAATGCCTAAAATTAATTATATAAATATGATCCCCTGACATGCCAGAATTAGTATCTACTTTTTGTTTATATTTGTATTGTTGAAGAATAAAAATATTACAGTAAAGTTTTAAGGCCAATAACTTTCGCTTAAATTAGTTTTCGTAGGAAATATAAAATTTTCTACCTAGCGTGCCAGGCTTAGTACTTTTATAAATAAAGTTTCAGTCAAGTCTCCTCGTTAGCAAGTGAAATCTAGATGACCAGATGACCTATTTCAGCATAATTGTCACAAAAGCTCGGGATTTTTCAAGTGTTTCTGCGGCTTCAATTAGTACAAGCGGTATGGAATTTATTTTCAAGCTGCATCTGAAGAACTTCGCTTTCTAGTTACCTTAATTGGTGATCGTTTTGTGTCAACGTCATGTTACGGTAGCTCTTGTTATTTATTATTGTTTTTGAGGTTCTTTTTTGGGTTACAGTTACATATAAGTGGTTTTACAATGTGGCAGGGTTTTCTGTATCGTCTTATGTTTCTTTCAAAAAAATATTAACGGTTATAAATGTATTTCACCTGATGATAAGCGGATATAAAACTTGAGTCTTATTTAGTGTCAAACAGAGATGCGTTATTTTACCGATAAAGACTAAATTGGAACGTCTGTTATATGGTTACCACCGCTACACCTATTTTGAGCGTGAAGCTGTTTTTGCGTATTGGTGGAAGGATGTGGTTGCCGATTCACTTTTATATGAGTTGATCATCTTAGCCTCGGAAGTAGCGACGCAACTGTGATAGACTTCAGATAGCACGCCTGTGTTATATGAATTTGCTTATAAGTATCAATAGGCGGTAGTGGCCACTTATAATCATAATCTTCTTTAGAGAGGTCTTCTCTACATAAGAGATGAAAGATTAATATTCATTTTTAATTTTAACATATAGTTAAATATAACAGATTCTTTAAAGGGTCATATGTTCCTTTAATGCCGACAACATTGTGAGTATATCGAGTAGTTCTAATAGTGTTTTAGGCATCTTATCCCTCCGTCAACTCTAAACTTCAAGTTGGTGATCGGCCTAAAATAGAACTCTAAGCAAATACTTAAAAGTAGGTCGAAGCAACGTGTTGCTTACCGCCTAGGGCTCTTTATCAGCCAGTATCAGTCCTTTGTTACGTCCCTCGTTGAGCACCCTCGCTCCGATCTTTTATACCATACTAACAAAACACACTTTATACCACTGTACCGAGATACGGTGATACGTTATGCCCGAGGGGTGAAGTAATCGCTCGTTTGCTTCGTGCGTAAGGAAAGTAGGTAAATATCTGTAACTTATTACAGAAAAACCCCCACTACTTAAAATTAATTAACCTAGATGGAACAAACAAGTACTACAATAGTGAAATATATTGCAATAGACATTTTATATTATTGTTAGTTATTGTACACAATGAAAAAAGTAGTTTTGATAGTATTTTCCGTGATTTTTGTTTGTCTTTGTCTGCTGAACCTTATATGTACTATATAATTTATCTACTGTACGTGTATGTCTACTAAAAATTATTACATAAGATTATATGTTTAATGGTTTATCTATTGATACTGCTAAGAATAGCAATGGGTATGACTGGCCAGAGCAACGATTTTGAATAAAACGATGGGTTTGGTTATGCCTATACAGACAATTGACTAATGGTATAATATCAGGCGTCCATCAATCGTTTTATGACTGATTGGTTTATTCACCAATGTTCCCATAAATGTAAGTCCCGTGTAAAGTAAATGTCAAGGTCTACAAGCTGAAATACGTCTTTTCTTCATCAAGTAAATTGTAGGACATATTATTCACATGAAAAAGTACCTTGTAATCTATCACTTGTTAAATGTCACTATTTCGCTTCAAATAAGCCTTGCTTGGTGCGGCGTTATTAGAAAATAAACAGTATTAAGTTGGAAATACTTAGTGCTTAGGGCAAAGAAAACGTAAATAAAGTGGAAGAAATTTAATTTACTCGGCGGCAACGGCAGGTGGCTCAATTAATAAAAGCTATAGAGTACTTAATTAAAAACCGTTCGGGTTAAGGCAATCGCTTAGCTAGTCCGTACAGCTACTGGTTCACGGAACAGCTTGGCTTTACATAATTAGATGAAATTAAATATGTATAATACCTACTACCTACCTAATAACTGTCCTAAACTACTCTGGTGTAAGTATTACCTACATAATACTTACACCAGAGTAGTTTAGGACAGTTATTAGGACTATTGGTAATTACTAACGAAGAAAAATATTTATTACTTACTCTGCATTATAAAGTAAGGTCCCTTACTTAGTGCATGGGTGTCTTTGCAACATACAAAACACACACACACGTATATATACATACATAATCTATACAGTATGAAATTTTCAGACTCAGAATAGGTACGTACCAATATATAGTGCTCTAGGGCCTGTTCAACGGAGAGTTGAATGTAGGACACTACAGGTTAGACGAGAATTGAATTTGAATCAAAGTTTTATTTTGATACAATTCATATTTACCTTGTTGAAAGGACATAGAATAACTCCGACTAACAATACTAAGTCTTTCGGTGTTTATAAATTGCACATTTAAATGATTTGTGGGTAGGTCTGACTCATCTGATGGGGTGGGTCCCCTCGTTCTCAGCTCTGAAAGACAAGCCCTTACCCTTCGTTATGTACCAGCGTGTTAATTTTATATTTGTACATTTTTGTATATTTATAATCGTTGCAATCAAGAAAATGACTTTTTACGTAGTTACATAAAATGGTTTACAGGCTATATCTGTTGTGAATTAGAATATAAGTTGAATACGCAAGACTGCAGTAATGGCACATGAAATTATTCATTTCATTATTCTTATTAAAATTCGATTATTCGCTGGGTTACCTTCATAAGCAGGCAATAAACGTGGCAAAATATATTGCCATGTCAAACATTACGGTGTGGGATTTTTTTAATACTCTTCTTAGTATGAAATGATATATGCGTAATCGCGTATGTTGGCAATAAGCAAATCTTGTTGCGAACATATTTGCTTCTAAAAAACAAGGATTTTTCCCTTTTTTGATGAACTCTTAACATAATTTTTACTTTGTCACAGTCATTATTGTGCATCTCAAAAGCTTTCCTGTAATTGACAATACTGTACCCTGTCTTCGTCCGAAGTTTTGCCAGCAAAGATGATTCTGTTGCCTCGTGGACTTTGGACTAGTTTGCAATCTAAGGACTAAGTGTAATATCTTCTGAAAATAAAAACTATTGCAATACAATATTTTCAAAACGCACTTCCAAAAATTATCATTTAAGAACTAAAATACTCTAATCTCTGTCTTCTGTAATGTGTTTTAATTCATAACATTGTTGTAAAACCAGGGCATTACGGAGTTATGTCAAAATTTTATTTTATAAACGGTTTACTCGAAGTTTAGTATAGTAAGCTAAATGTCATTATTTAACTAACTTCGGTATGTGGGTTAACAAGAATAATATTAGCTCTAATGATATTCACATTATACGAAACCTGAATGAATAAGGTTCTAAGTGGTCACATTATTTCAAATCGTTGAACTAAATTGATAGATATTGGCAATTGTGGGGAGATTAGATCATGTTTCATTTATGATTCCAAAATAGACTACAGTTTAATGGAGCCAATTACATGGTGCATTGTTGTATGATTCAGATTTTTTGGTTAAAACCCAACCTAGTTTTATTAAAAACTAGTTCACGAAATACACGTAGAAATGAGCTTCCTCCTGAGGTATTCCTGGGGCGCTATGACATGGGGTTCTTCAAGAAAGGAGCTCTCCTCCAAAGCCGGCGATGCATTGGCGAGTCCTCTGGTGTTGCAAATGTCCATAGGCGACGGTGACTGCTTTCCATCAGGTGGCCCGTCAGCCTTATCGTTAGGCCTAACTATATATATAAAATAAAACGTTGATTTTGGAACAATACGAACATTAAACTTCCGTAGGGTTGGAGCTTCATAACAGCCTTAATAAGTGGGTTTCTACATCATAAAATGAACTTACTGTCCAAATTTAATGGCTCTACATAACTTTATAACTTAAAGTCGTGATGATTAGTCAAAAGTGAGTGTCGGTTTGCTTTATTGTATAAGAAATAATGAAATGAATATTTTGTTTTCTGAGTGTGATACTATCACAAATTAGGCATTATTACGAAAAATATTCGGTTGCCAGATTGTTTAAAACCAGTTCAGCCAAAGCGTTCTGTTATTTATGTTAGAAAAAGGTATACAAAACTTTTAATGAAACTGAGAGGGCCAAATTAATTTAATTTGTCGAAAGCAATTGTGTGTGAGACACTGATTGTAACGTATGTCGTCCTGGTACATCGTTAAGTATTAATCGAACATTCCAGATTAATGGATGGGTCGGCCATATCCTTAATGGAGTCTATTATTCGTTTTCTGCTCACTTCAACCACTGCCTGTTACTTAATGGAATGTGTTTTTATTGGAAAACTTTTGGCATTCCACAAACTGAAATTTATTATATTATTCTTTAAGTAAATCATAATTATATGTACACATATTGGTTCTGTGGTGCTTTTCGTCGATAATAAAAATATGTGCACATTTATTGTTTCTATCGCCATTGAAATATATTAGTGCTAATTATGTTTCCCATCTTTCCGACAAGATAAGAGACTAAATTTATTTGCTTGATCAATAATAAAAGAATGTCTAATTCTCTTACTAGTTTGTTTTAAAGTATTGTTCTTAGGGTCTATATTTTATGGTAATTATAATTTGACTTGCACCTAAATATGCAGTGTCCGACCTATGTACAGAGTCTAATCTAAATATTTTATTAGGTTGGCGCCATGCAACGCTGCATTTCCTACAGCCTAATGATTGATGCAGACGACCTTGTAAAACTATTACATTAAAAGATACATAATTGTAACTAACTAAAAGATTTGTTACAACTAAGCACCTATGTTTTGGTTTGGGTTTTCTTTTAGTGCTTTTAGTTGGATTGAGTTGGTATTCGTTTTCTATTTCAATTTCATACCACAAATACTTTCAGGTATTAAAATATTTATATTATATATTTCTATTTATATATATGGATTACTTACTACAAAAGGTAATAAATTCTTTACGTGGCTGCTCTCTTTTCAGCAGTAGATAACTATTAGGTATTTGCAAAATTTGGTACTGCCAATTTGTGAGTTCAACTTGGTATAACCTAGTGGTATTTGAAATAAGGGATCCATAACTTGAAAAAAAATTGAATTTATCTATATATACAAAAAGGTATTGAAATGAAATGCGTATGGGGGTGTTTAAAAATTGACACTTAAATTTTTTTTTCTTACACTACTATCGGATAGGAGCTTCAATAAATCCAACCAATACTGAAACTCTCTCTTCATTTTTACAGACGCGGTGGCGTTCGGAATAGAGCAATGGAAGGAGGGAGTGGCGTGGTGTACAGAGTAGTAGGACGAACGCGCAGCAAGGCGGATTGCGGGCAGCAGACCGAGCGGCAACCCCCGGTACCGCGACAAGACACCACCTGGAAGAAGTATACAGACTCGCCTGGAGTTGGAGCTCCACCACTGGTAAATAATATTCAAATAATAAAAATCTTGAAAGAAATCTTAGAAGTCTTGATCAGCGTTTTAAAAGCCACGAGGCTATGGCTTTTAAAACGCTGATCAACGAAGAGCTACATCGAGCGCGGCTCGAGGTTCGGTAGGTGACCACTAATAACAAGATACCAGTCATGTTAAAAATGTACACCCATTAAACGCTTTCGAGCGCAAATTAGTTGAGTAATTAATAAAAAATAATACAATCATCTAAATATGAAAGGGTTAAATGGGTATTTGATAATACTTAATGTCTTCATGTGTGAATCGATGATAGCTTAAAATAATTTGATCTTAATCTTTGTGCTCATAGAAGTGACGTATTAGTCTTATTTCAGACTAATCATCTATCAACTCCCAATTGAGAAGCTGTTGTTCTTGTCGTTTGTATGTTGATTAAGTTTATTTGGCCAGTATCGTTCATCCTATCGCCAGTTGTACTTATAGGTATCAAAATATATAGGACACGTTTATGGAAAAGTCATCTAAAGTAGGATAATTATACACAACAATAAACCATAAGATAAGCCTTTACTTAATCCCTGATTGACGGATCATGCTTTCATCGCGAACTTTTTAATTGGCCCAGTTTAGCTGGCGTTATAACTTTGTATTCGCAGCGAAACCGCATCAGACATTTAATATTGCGAACATAGGTGGTTCTGTTGTATAAAGCCTTTGCTTCGGAGTGCAATATCGCGCTAATTACGCGGTGTACTGCAAATACTTGCTTTGCATAGCTGCCTTTGTAACGCGCATGATTTCACAGCGAAAGTGCGTAATAATTTCCAGTTAGGCGTTAACGTTTTTATATTAGTTGAAATTGACTAATTAATGTCATTCATATTCAAGATACGGCATGTAGAACGATTAAGCATATGGATAATTTTGGTCGTTTTTTGCGAGGAAATCGTACAAATTGTAGGTGCCTTGTAAAGACATATTCCTCTTTAATAGGAAATTACATTCCCGAGTGTTGTTTGAATCTTGCCTTATTATTTAAGGTTATTGTGAATCCGGGAATTTGAAAACCCACACTAGGCTTGAGTGATAAATTTTAGGCTCAAATTCTTAATCTATTTCATTGTAAAGCGAGACCCATGATTTTCGGTGTAAAAGTGCTAATAATCATCATCCGATTAATAAAAATTATAATTGTCGACTTTTATGTCCCAACGCTGGGCTTAACTCCGAAACTCAGGAGACCCGAATCATGGTTCAACACCAAGTTTTGATGCAGAATGTTTGAGACATACCTTAAATACTTGGCCAACAAGTAGAAAGCCAAATATCTATATTTTTTATCCTATGCCATATTATACAATGCCAAATGTCTATATTTTTTATCCCGGAGTACTGGAATATTTCAAAACTTATATTTGTAGGTCAATTAGTTTTTCTTATTAGTTACAAGTGTCAAATTCAAAAAAGTAAACAAGGACACATTAGATAACACATTTTTTAAATCAAAAAAGTAATTGACACATACCCTTTATACTATAACGTTTAATTAGTTTAAACTTCGATAAATATATGTACATACTTGTATAATTAGATACTTCCAATTAATTATTGATACGTAAGAAAAACAATCACTGGTATGATAAGCCGAATATTTTAATTGTAACCAATCCGCTATTCATATTTGTACCAAATACTTTATCTTATTTATTGTGTATTATTAGGCTGTTATTTATTAGATTCTCACAGTTATAACTAATATAATAAAGTACTTAATGTTATTGGTCTATAGAGTTAAATATTCGTATCACTAAGTAGATTCTTTGGATGTTTTATTAAAAAAAAAGAAATTCTTTATATAATAGAAGTAGCAAACGAGCATGTACTTCATTTGATGCTAAGTGGTCACTGTCGTCCATGGATATAAAAAACTTTATATAGAACATGGGTTCTATCTGAAGTCAATCACAGATGCATTGCTACTCCCGAGGACAAGATGGTCGGCTCATACAGAAGTATGCCGGCAACCACATCTTTCTAACGAAACGCAAGAACTGCTTCACGCTTGAAACGGGTGTGGCGGTGGTACTTATCCGGTCGAACAACACTGGTTCTACCACCTTCAAAATCATAATACTGCGAAAGATGGTGCAGTATAAACAGTGGTGTCCTAGTGGCACAACTTTGGAGTTCTAGTCGGCGCAGAATCGTATACCAATTATCTGAGATTGGCTGCAGATCTGATTACTAAAGCTGAGAACTAAATTTAAACTCCTTTCAAACTACATAGAATGGTTTTGATAGAAGCGTCACCGAAACTATTTCACTTACTAGTATTATGAGATGTTTACCATCGCACTGCGCTGCAAGCCTTAAAATGCAGCAAAATTTCGTAGCCGTAAAGGATCAGACCCTACGTTTGTCTTGAGCGCGCAACGCTAACCCTTGCGGTGCAGAGCAATTCCCGAATGACTCACGGTCCTTTGCTTAGAGTTTTAGCTGTGTTATTAGATTTACATATTTCGATAAAATTCACTTTCCATTGATAGGTCACAGATTTACTTCTAATTTGATGACGATGTCCCTAATAATATCATGCTTTCCAGAATCAACCTGTACCGGCGCCGCCGAGCCCGTCGCATGGGCGTAAGGGAGAGCGACGCACCGGCCACCACTCGCCACAACATCACAAGCGAGAGAAGCTTACTGCTGCTCAACAGCTTGGTATCGCGCCCCATCCACAGGTACATTTTAATACTTAACGGGTACTCACGATATGCGGTTTTTGAATTCTTTTTGCCGATATTTCAACCATGTTGCATCGTGGTAACGGCGAAACTGGTAGTCTTTAAAGTGTATTTTACATGATTTCCTTTTAAATTTTACTCGAGAAACACCATTTAATAAAAGTAATGGCATAGCAGCAGTAGCATAATGTGAACGAACACAAATTCGACTCTTGACGATTACTTCAACATTAAATTCTGGTGTAAATACTGTTATAAAAAATTGAAATACACTATGTAGCGAGGTTGCCTCGAAAAGATCGTCATATTGGTGTACATAGACCCACTCGGACGGTATCTTGAATACATGAAAACATAAGAGTTAATTGTATATATTTTGTAGATGAGTATGTATTTAATACTGTATTAAATTAAAATATTTTTCATTTTCAGTATGCAGCGCCTAACTCATCTAGTCAGCATTCTTCAAGAAGTGGAGCACAGGTATGTTTGAGATATATTTTTTTGTCATTTACATTAACAACATTGTATTAATAAGGTCTTCTTAAAATATCAAGTAATAGGTTGGCAACAAGTAATAGTAAAGTAATATAGTTTTGCCCTAAAATCATCGTATACTTTGTGTTTTAGCTCCAATCTCCAAGTGGCCCATCGTCACGACCGTCGAGTGTGTCCAGTGGTGGTAATGGTAGCTGTTCTTCGAGCAAGGCGAAGGTTCCGCAGAGTTTCGGCTACGTGAAGAGACAGAACGGTGGTGTTCAACCACCACCCCCGCCTGCGAACGGTCCCCCTCAACATGGTCATGGTAAGTTAATTGTCAGTAAGCTTTTGCAGGTGGTAGAACCAGTGTAGTTCGAACGGGGAAGTACCACCTCCACACCTCTTTCTAGCGTAAAGCTTTTTTTTGCGTTCCGATGGAAGGTTGTGGTTGCCCGCACCCTATTATATCAGGCGACCATCATAGTCCTACGGCAACGCATCGGTGATTGACTTCAGGTAGAACCCATGTTCTATTTGAAGTAGCTTATAGATGTCCATGGGCGGCATGGCGGCATGACCACATAACATCAGGTGGACTGCATGCTCACTTCAATCAGATAAAAAATCTGAAAGGATGAAGATGGAATTTTGTGTTATGATACAAATGAGAAGCGTTTGAATTGGATAAAGAAAACTTATGTGATGTCAAATTTGATGTCAGAAATATGATTTCTCTTCTTGAAGATTTTACCGGCACTCATGGTGTTATGATCGGTACAAATTGTTAGCTTCAATTGGATAATTTATCTGAAATGTATATCTTACGTGATGTAAAGTGGCCACTACGACTTTTGGATAAAACAAAACAGTCTTGAGGTCAGTTCAGATCATTTCAATCTCATATTTATGCATGACGACGATTTTAGTCCTACATAAATATTTAGAAACATATAACTTTTATTAATCCTCTACTCAGTCATTTAAATGCATGTTAACTAAATAATTTATATCTAAATATCTTCTAATCTAATTACGTTATATATCTGACTCATATTCTATTAACATTTTAAAATAGACGACATTTACATTGAACGCCTAATCTACAGTTGTAAATAACAATCATTATCCATACCCATCTCTTACATTAATTTTAGGTGGGAGAACGGCACAGGTGTCGGCTGTTCCCAGGACAAAGGTCAAAGTGTCTGGCGGTACCCAGACATGTACACAAGATTTACAAATACACAGTAAGTGGGCCATAACATACTTATCGCTGCTTCGAATGAATAGTAGCACAATTCAAATCATCAATTTTAAGAAAAAAACTTAGTATTATCCAAAAAAGGCCCAAATTATAGCCTTGTTGCTTTAACAAAATTGTGGTTAATGCCATTTTAATCTATACCTACTATTTAACTTCATTAATTAAAAAGATACATACAAAAAGGATTGTTTAATCTTTGGCTAACTCACCTGTAAAATATGCGATAGTGAATTGTGTTATTATGCAATCGAAGCAACGATATAACCATTATGTACACTGCATGTTACTCGTATCATTAAATTCGTATTAATTATGCTTGTCAAAGTGATTATTAGGTTATAGAATGGAATGGGTCAAGGGTCAATTGAAAGTTTACTTCAATATCTCATTAATTAGGGCAAATAATTAAATCAAAATAACATTCAAACTGAACATATAGTAAAGAGACGTTGAAACTACAAGTATTGCTATAAATTTTGTGGTAATGATCTGATAAATTTGGTTTTGGTTAATTGCTTAAACCATTGTACAATTGGTACTATCCGAGCCACTTTTGCAAGGTGGTGGAACTGGTATCTACCTATACCTATACCTATTTCTAGCGTGATGCAGTTCTTGCGTTTCAGTGAGAGTGTACCTACACTAAAAATAATTAATGGGTTCACTATGAATTCTACTTCAGCCCCGGGTAGCATGAGTCCACGCTAGCCTTCTGGTTGTGATGTTATGTACCTGCAGTGTGGTTGTGCTTGATCTATCCCGGATTAAGGAATATAAACTTAGAATTTAACTATGCTACGTATCCTCTACATATCGTTGCTTATCGATCGCCGCTAAAGAAATTTGAATGAATTTACTAGGGAGTGTAATGAAATAACTGCATGAATAATTTGTTTTAAGAGAATAAAAATGACTTTATGTTAAACATGACCTTTTTATAGATTACATAATTATGATGCTGAATCCTAATGTTACGTTTTTTTACTTTATTCTCGTTTTTTGACTGTAACGGTGTAGCACAAAAAACACTTTGACTTTAGCGGTGTTGTTCGCTGGTAATCACAGGCATTTCTAATTAAACTTCCGTTTGTTTACAGAAAACGGTATCGGACCGAAGTCGTTCTCGCTGGGCGGCACGGCGGCGGCGCAGTTGTCCGCGTCGGTGCGCGAGCGGCTGCTCGGCTCGCAGTCGCTGCCCAAGCCCGGCACGCATGAGTTTGCTGCGCTCTTCCATCATCACAGGTAATTTATTTTATTTTCGACACAGACAGTCATGTATTACATATTTTTTTTTATCTGACTGAAGTAGCAAACGAGCATGCAGTCCACCTTATGGTAAGTGGCTACTGCCGCCCATAGACATCTGTAATCAACTTCATACAGAAAATGGGTTCCATCTGAATTCAATCACAGATGCGTTGCTACTCCCGACTATGACGGTCGGTCGGCAACCACACCTTTCTATCGAAACGCATGAACTACTTCACGCTAGAAATAGGTGTGGCGGTGCTACTTCCCCGGTCGAACTACACTGGTTCTACTACCTTCAAGTTAGTATGTTTAGCATTAATATCGTAAAATATGAAGAACTAAACCAAAATACCACTAGTATATATTATAACTCACAACACAAATAGGTAGGTGGATTGCCATGTCAATTCTAATCTCAAGCTTAATTTTGACAAGATGACTGCAAAGTTTGAATAGGAATTATTTGCCCCGTTTGAGATAAATGAAGCTATCTAAGGCCTCCGTTTTAGTGCGTTAAGTGTCGAAGATAGTAGATCTTTTGTGGCTGAGTTAGAAGTATCACCACTGTACCTATTTTTATTATATAATTGTAGTATTCATCGTTACTATGCCCTAGTTTGAAGGGAACAGTGTAAGGGTGATAAACTAATACGAGATGTCCCTACTTAGTTCCCAATTGTTTAATATGCTATCAGGAAATTCTATACAAAAGCAAAAAAAAATGTGGCAAAAGTTATTTAAACTGTAGAATGAAGCTAAGAATGATTTCATCACAATAAATTATGTTAGTACTATATGGAATAAATAAATAGGTGTACTTTTAACAAAAAATATAAAATAATGAATATTAAAAAAAAGGAAAAAGTGAATTGAATACATAGTATTAATGTCTATAGCAATTAAATTACCCATTATATCCAGCTAATACAACACGACACAGGACGAGAAGCAATTGTGCGGCTGACATAATCAATTAAACAATTTTGTTGTCCTCTTAAATGTTCATTCGCTTGAAGTTTAAGAACTAGACTAGACTAACTAGACAGTTTGTCGTGCGCGAATGGACTTACGGCGCCAACTTATTTACAAATCTTTTAGGTATGATTTTATTTTTGCTGCAAATCACAATAGCTATTATTTTAAATTTAGATTAGTGTACATATTTTATTACTAGAGTTTATGTGTTCATTAGGAAGTTATTACGAAGGTATCTGATATTTTATTTCAAGTAGGCAAATCGATGTGTAATAAGTTTTAGAAATTAATTATTCGATAAGCTTTTTCTTTTCTTATTGGTTCGATTATTTATATCATCTTGATTGTTTCTCAAGTATCTGCTTCAAAGCAGTTACAGGTTACGAGTGCCGTACAAGTATCCTACACATGTTAAATTTTGATACATTTATTTGTATTTGAGATAATTATAAGATTGTAGGTACGTATACGCCGTCCAGTATTGACACTAATCATAGAATGTATATTGTTGTTTGTTTTATTACTGGCACTTGACGATTAACAGACTTGGTGAAAGTGATAAATATTAAAGTAGGTAATCATTATTCATTGTTTGTCAAAGACAAATATTACTCATTTCTACGTATTGCACTAGATACGTATTACTTCTTGCATATTTATCATTATTTTTGAGTATCGGTGACCTGCGCATTTCTCTGCATAATATATTTCGCCATATCGTGTTTATTTAGGTTAATTATTTTAAGTGACAAAATACACGGACAAACCACATTTCTCTTTTATTTTTACAATTATTGCTTTGATTAAATTAATGGCGGTTAATGTTTTTAAAATGTAACAAATTGGTATATTTACCCTTAGCCGCATGTTTAAATCTAAAATAAAAAAATGATTTATTATAAAGATAAAATATACCTGTATCTACTTTTAGACTTCATATTTGGTCACGGGTAACATGACATGTTTGTAAATAGTGTTATCTTGCTTAAAAGTTCATGTTTGTTTAAATCTTGAAACCTATGGGAATATTCGAACTAGTCATGGCCAGTACGTAGTGCGAAACAGCAGATAGACGTTTATAATCAAAATATTTCATATTTAGTTTCTCAGTGATTTTTCTAAGGTACTTCAAACCTATTTGTTAGTTAATTTAAGGTGTATTTAATTTAACGATGTGGCGTTGTTGTGTTTTAAATAAGTGTACAAATCGTGTTTGATTTCAGAATCACTCCTAGGGGTGGAATGAAGATCAGCGATGGAAGCTTATCTGATACGCAGACTTATTCCGAAGTGAAGTCAGATTATGGAATACCATACGCTCCTTGGCTGAGGCATAGGTAAATTCATGATCATTCCAGTATGCGAGTGTTGTGTTATCTTAACTGTATTCCGTGCAAAATGTATAAAAACCTATTAATATGTGTACAGTACCAACAATCATCATGTATCATTCCTATACCATTCTTGTATGCTCACTAAATGTGTGTGCATTTTGTGTGATTGGCTCCAGTTTTGCGTTACTGCGAGATATTAACACAAAGTGTTTCACATGTATCTATTGTCATACGTCACACGCTTTTGCAGTCCTTTTCCGATGGCCAGTTGTAGATGTTTTTCTTATTTGAGTTAGATTACAGCTGGCCAGCATGACCCCTCATCTCTTTTGCCCCTTTCAGCAACACATACTCGGCAAGTGGGCGACTTTCCGAGGGGGAATCGATGGAGTCCCTAACGTCGCTGCACTCGGCGCAGGCGCACAACCACACTTCATCCCCTAACTCACACCACCGCAGCTCACTCACACACAATAAGCTCATCATGCACCGAGACGCGCAGGGCTCCAGACTAAACAGAAGCAACAGCATTAGGTGGGTCTACGTCTCCGGTTTGAGTTCACTTTCGGTTCTTTTTACGCTGTGATCATTTTACAGGTTTCACTAAACTTAGTTAATAGTACACACGTGTCTTAATGTATGTCCATTCACTGTGCTTGAATGCCATACCTTTCCTTGTTCACCATTTCTACCAGAGATTTAAATCACAGAAATATATGTCCAGTATTAAATCAAATAAAAAAATTAAAAAAACATTTGACAATTATATCATTTTCAATTCCTACATGTCCTATAAATATTATAAAAGTTACTATGTTGTTTATTTAAATTTTATTATTAAAATAAACCTGATGGTGTTAATTTGTTACATATTATTTTTATATTCTTTTGTTGCGTTAAAAATTATGTCTAAAATAAAAACAAATTATTTGAACCTATTCATGTGATCAAAAGTTCACATATCGGCTCACGTATCGGACGTATTACAATTAAATCAAAAAAAGCAGTTTGAGGGCGCTTCTATGATTTAAATCTTGTCTTATACCATTTGTAGCTAACTTTTCTCCGTTTGTATGTCTGTTATTTATTTATTAATTATTATATTTATTAGAACTATTTTTCTATCTTATAACACGATGTAAATCCTTTATTATTGATTAATTTTAGCTACCTCAGAGATAGGACATTTCCAAGGTATGCCACAGAAGGTTGGAGGTTTATTCATGTTTTGGCTTCGAGGTGGCACGCTTCACTCAAACTTTGACTTTTGCATGTTTTAAACATGGCACGGCTTCTATTTTTAAATCATATTCATCCACATGTACTACTCAAATACTCTTACTTTTCATATATTTACTGTCATTCTAGTTTAAATTTATTTATTTTTATCTTTATATCTAATTGTATAATAAAACATGTTACGGTTTTTTAAATAAATGCACAATTGTTTGCTCTTATTCCGCGTCGTGTTTTTTTTTTAATAATTTAGGTAGTGAATTCTAATGGAATTCATATTAATGTAAGTTTTTTGTAAATGTAAGGCTTTTGTCATCAGTCTGCTATTTATTTACTATGTGCCATGCAAAGATATATGTTTGGATAAAATTTATTTATTCACGAAAAAATAATACAATACTAGGAAATTTGTATTGCTTATCCTGAATGTAACAAAAAATAAACTGTAACTCGTATTGCTTTCCCGCCATTTTTTGTTATCTGTGGAGTCGTACAACGCTGGTGCACACTGCGATTAAAACTCAAGCATATTGAGCAGCCTAAAAAATGTGTTTCTATTATGCACAAATGAATGAAAAATACAGCTTTTTTATTTCTTTTTACCACAAAACTAAACATATTATCTTTGCAGACATGGCATGGATGCTATAGTACTTAGGTACTATTTACTATGGACATGTGACTATGTAAAGTAATCGTTGCAGGTCTACTAAATCTGAAAAGCTGTATCCGTCAATGCTACAAAGGTCTTCGGAGAGTGACTATGAACCATATTATTGTTTACCAGTGCAATATGGACCAGGAGGACAAGGTAATTAATACCTTCTATTCATATAAATGGGTTGTCGAAAAAAAATACTTTGTTGCTTTATTTATTCAAAAAATGCATTTAAAAAATTTGGGTGATTGGTGAAAGAGTTTAAGGTAAATAGGATTTTCCAACACCATGTTTACCTACCAAAGAATAATCAGAACGGATAATAGCATCATGCTTCGTTACGCATCCCAATTTTTGTTTTTTATCTGACTGAAGTAGCAAACGAACATGCACTACACCTGATGGTAAGCCGCCACTGCTGCCCATGGACATCTGTAATCAAGTTCATACAGAACATGGGTTACATCTTAAGTCAATCACAGATGCGTTGCAACTCCCGAGGACTAAGATGGTCGCCTCATGTGAAAGTGTGCCGGCAACCACACCCTTCTATCGAAACTCAAGAAATGCTTCACGCTAGAAATAGGTGTGGCGGTAGTACTTCCCTGGTCGAACTACGCTGGTTCTACCACCTTGAAAAATTATTATATATTTGTTATTAAATATTTTTAGACTGGAATATTGAGGCGCGAAGTCATCAGCAGACGTCATGTCATCTGCGACTTTTTTCTTTATTACTCAACCACAACAATTAGGCGCATAAAACAAAAGTGGTTCAATACCCCGCATCTCGCTTCTTACCCCGCGCATCCCCTAGTGACGTGCAGTCGTGTATCGTCTAGGTGTTTACGTTAGCCAACACGTGTTTAATGTTACTTCGTTATAATGTTAGTTTAATGAGTGATTGTTGAATTTTTAAAGTTATTATTATAACAGTTGATTAATCGTCAATAAAACTCAAAATGGACAGGAAAAAAACTATTCGTGGAGAAGAAAGGACTCTTACATTAAAAATATGCTTTAACAAGAGAAGAGTATTGGGCTCAGTATTCCTGTCTCCCAAGTCTAAAATCGAATGTGTGCTGCAACATAAAAAAGAAAGAAAATATTCCATGTCTGCGAATATATTAAACACATGAAAGTGCTTTAATAAATACTCGACTATTGAAAATACACCACTATGGTGTAGGTTTTAATAATGGTATACCTACATACTTTTGGTATTTGGTAATAGAATATATTTCGTATCGGGATGGGAAATCCCTAGTTCTAATGACGTTTCAACTGTCGTGCGCCTAATTGTTTTGGTCGAGTAGTACATCATATTAGAAATTAGATTCGAACTTCTGTCACAAGTTTAAAAGGCCGAGTTTGAATCATTAGACTATCACTGCTTTACGTATCTGTGCAGTAGCATCAGCAGACGTCATGTCATCTGCGAGTGTTTTCTTTATATCATCAAAGAAATTAGATTTGAACCTCTGTTTTAGGGTGTTTATTGAACTAGTTTTAGGGACCGAGTTTGAATCATTAGGCTATCACAGCTCCACGTATGTGCAGGTCTGAACTACGGCGTGTCGGAGCCGCCGTCCCCGTCGCCGCGCTCGGCGCTGAGCCCGACGCACGCGCCCGCCAACGTCATGCACACGCCGCGACACTCGCACCACTACCCCAAGAAGAACGATGATGGTAAGGAGTTCAATCTGGATATACAAAGTTTTGGGTTCATCCCATAGATCATAGACAATAGAAGAACGATGATGGTAAGATTTTTTTATAATAATGAAGTAGGAAACGAGCATGCAGTCCACATGATGGTAAGTGGCCACCGTCGCCCATAGAAATCTGTAAGCAATTTCACACAGAACATAGGTTATATCTGAAGTCAATCACATATGCGCTGCTACTCCCGAGGTCTAGGATGGTCGCCTCACACTTTTAGAAGTGTGCCGGCAACCACACCCTTCCATCGAAACGCAAGGAATTCAACGTTAGAAATAGGTGTGGCGGTGGTACTTCCCCGGTCGAGCTATACTGGCTCTACCACCTTTAAATCGATATATCTAAATTGTTTTATCCATCCCCAAGTAGAAATGCATGTCATGTCAACGCAATTCTCACGTATGATATCGAACTAGTTTTTAAGGTGTTGCAGCATAGAAACTCGTGAACTAGATGGTTTCTACCCACATAACCCCTACATAGATACACTTTGTTTTGCATATCCAACATGATGCAATCAAACAATGAACATCCTGAATAGTCGTTGAAACTCATTGCGCTAATAATCAAAGTCTGAAACTAATTTATTCTTATAAATTTGATTATTTTCATATCTTACCAAATTTCACGGGAAACTGGCTGTACTTAATGCAATTATAATATCGTCAGTGGAAAAGAAATAATGCTAAAGCGCAATCATTTGTGGGAAATGAGGTTTGTTGTCTGTCTGTAAATTAATTGCTATTTTGGCGCTTTAGCATAATTTCCTTTCCATTGACGATATGTATAATTTTTACAAAGTTATAATATCTTCGACAATGTTCAGTCAAATTAAATATTAGTCCATTATAAACAGGAAATGCGATATTAAAAGTATATTTCGTATCGTAAAAACAACAATATAATTTTAGTATATACTACTTATACTGACCATAATAATAATTATATTGATCGTCCTATTTGTTCGCAGTTCACGGTTCCACTGCATCGCTGGTGTCGACGGCGTCGTCCCTGGCGGCCGGCGCGGGGTCCGAGGAACGACAAGCACATGAAGTATGTCTCTATATAAGTTACTTCTAATAGAGAATCATTTTTTTCTGTAATCATTACAGAAAAAAATGCAAGGTGAAGATGTATAAGTTGTATCCAGTTTTGTGTTGAAAAATAATCGTAATGTGTCCTCGAGACTGTATTAAGCTATAAAGAAGAATCTCGTAATAAAATTAGAAATATCGTAAAGCTTATTCACAGCAACTTAAAATATTTTTAAAAGCTTTTATTTAACTTACAATGTTTGTGGGTAAGTATGTAAGTATGTGTGTTTAGGTCAAATCTTGCAACCTGAATTTAATCACTTTTTCAGTGTCCGATTGAGCTGAAATTTGGAATACAAGTATAGTTCTGATGACAATGCAATAATATATAATCAATATTGCGGTTAATCTAAAATGGCTGTCGCAACCAAATGGCGGATTACATATTTTTGTACAACCCACCACATATGGGTATTAAATGAAAGGATTTAGTTTGTAGAATACAATACATTACGAAACAAAATTTTGTATTTGATTACTACAAATTTTATTTCTTTCTTCTCAGCGCATTATAATAAAAGCTTGTTGTAAAAAATATTTTTATCATATTTTTTCATTATTCTTTTGATTCGCTGCGAGTAAGCATTTCGATTATAGCTTTTATCTTACGCCCTTTATACGTTTACGTTAGAAACAAAAATTTGAATAATGTTCTCGGATCATGGAAATTTGTGATAAATACTTTTACACTGACCACCAAAATTTGGCACAGGTACGAAAACTTCGAAGAGAGCTCGCAGATGCAAAAGAAAAAGTTCACACTCTGACCACTCAGCTAACGACGAACGTGAGTACTTCCTACAATCATTTTCTAGTCAACGGTGTCCATAAACTGCCATTCAATTAGTCAATCAATAAACTTATGGTTTAATAATTTCCGTTTACCTTTACCTTAAGGGGAAATGATTATGCTCCAAGAAAATAAATGGACGGAAAGAAAGCTACTTAAAATAAAAAGTTCAGGTTATAAGCCTACTCCGGTATACCATAAAATAGGTAAGGTAAGGACTTATTATAAATCATGTTATTATAATCAGATGGCAAATATGTGTAGGGTTACTAATTATTGAATATGATTCTTGTGGTAACAGAATTAAATTTTGTTAGCATTTGTTTATACATATAAACCTACGTAGGTTTGTCTTTGATACTAAGTTACCAAAGAACTGCTAAAAAAGAACAATACCTAATCATATTTTTTCATTTTCACAACTTTTTGAATATTTACTAAGTCCTTACGCTAAAGTTGTTTTTGTCGATATAAAAGTCTTAGGGCTACTAATTCTGACAACTGTATTATGAATAAACAATATAATTTTCGTCCATTGTATTTTTAATGATTTTACGCCTTATGATTCATTGCTACATTTGCTACATGTAAAACAACGTAGGTTATACAGTGAATTCTTTGTGTTCTTAGTTGAATAGTTAGGTCACCGGTACTTACTGTAAGTAATGGGATACCGATATTATAGAAAAGGTGTAGATTTACACCGAGTAATGTAAGCACGTAATGTTCATGCCCTGATACGGCTGACATAGTTGTTAGAAAACTTTGTATTTTATGTTCCTACTACTAAATCGTCACACTCTTACATCAAATATACGTATTTGATGTTCTTGTTGATTTGGTTTTAAGTTGTTGAACATTCATACATATAATAAAAATGATAACTTCGATGTGACATTTGAAAAAAACTATTTTGTAGGACTGACAAGAAGTAATTATAGACATTACTATATTTTTTTACTAGATTGTTATTCTGCCTGTAATTTATTTTGTTGTGACGTGTTGAAATCATATCAATCTAATAATAATAACTGGTTTACACTTAAATATATTTAACTTAAATTTCATCTACTCTATTGAAAGTTATTACAATTTAGAGATGATTCACTTTTAAGTGCAGGTGAAACCATCAGGTGAAACACTCAGACCTGTATTATTGATAGACCCAAAAATTCAGGTAAATTATACTTTAGTTTAGAAAATCTCTACCACCTTCGCACCATTGATTCCTCGTTATCCATTTATTTGAGATTTATATTTTATTTAGTCGGAAAACTTCAGTTATTTGAAATGCATTCGCGTTTGACTACACCCTCGATTGGAAATACCAATAGCCCATATATGTAGGTCAATTAATTCATGCAGTATATTGAAAAGGAATTAATAGGGGTTAAATTAGGCAAGTATTGCATTTAAAATAAAAATGCAGGTCAAAACGTTGCAAAATCAATCTAAAGCATAATATATCCCACTGTTTCTATATAAATAAAAGAGAGACTGTTATTTCGCTTTCAAACTGGAATAAAGTAAACTCGTGCCTAGTTACTTCACAGCGTAAAAAGTTAAAACGTCTTCGCCGATCTTTATTGAATACCTTCAACATTGAATAGTTAATTAGTAAACATGCATTCAAACAAGAAACTGAATAACCTATTACGAGAACATATAAGGGTATCATTAGGTGTTGCGGGCGTGAAACTTGCTCATTTCTTTACTTTTTATTGTCAAGTGCCCATTTTTGGATGTGTTAGTCACTTTGTTGCATTTAAGGAAATGCATCGTAGTGTTACAATTATAATTAAATTTACATTTCCTTGTTTTGCGTTATAACTGTTGTGTTAGTATTGACGTGAACTGGTTTGAGATAAGTAAAGCAAAAGAGAGACGCTGATAAGAATGTGCTTTAACTTAATCCAGATTAGATGTATACATCTATTGCCATCTTCAGGCAGCACTTTATTGCTAGCTATAGTTGCTTATAAATGCCAATGGCCGGTGGTCGGTAGCGACTACTTAATATCGAATGAACTGCGTGCTCATTTGCTCATGTTATATACTGAAAAAATTCCTTCTCTTCCTCAATAATTAAACAAAGAATTATCTCAATTGAAATATGAGTAACTTGTCAACCGTCTTGGTCGAGACAACACGCCTTTCACAAAGCCCGAGTCACATTCATAACCAGTAGATATACTGGTGAATATTATATTACCGTTGACAAAATGATGGCTTACCGCCTCTTAGACTATCTCGTTACAAAATGCCTGCCATCGCGTTTATAAACAATGCTTTATCTAGAGTTAATAAGTCGTCTGTTCTATTTCCATTGTTTCAAGCACATATGATGCTTTTTGATAAACGGAGAATTGATTTGGGAGTTTTGAGCAAGAGGTCTAAATGACAAATTAAATGATATATCGATCTAGTGGCGAAAGTAAATGAGAATAAAATGTTTCCTAAGCATCCCGTAAATCCTACTAATATTATAAATGCGAAAGTTTGTGAGGATGTATGTGTGTTTGTTATTCTTTCACACAAAAACTACTGAACGGATTTGGTTGAAACTTTACAGTAGTATAGGTTATACATCAGAATAACGCATGGACTATAATTTATACCGATTTTTTTGTAATAAGGTTATACTATAACGAGAAATATCAGATTAGTCGCAAAAAAAATTGTCCTCTGAGAGCTATCTTCGCATACGCTGCCTAAACCGTTGGAGATACCCAAATATAATGTACGGTGGAATTGTTTGGCTCACATAGATCTAAATAAAAGTCCGCGACAGCATATATCTATATTTTATGTATAACCCATAATAACTCTTTTTATACTTTGAAAATTTAAAAAATATGAAGTTGATGTTTCCATGCGTTTTATACAAACTAAATATTAATCCTTATCAAAATAAATGATTTCAAAAAATCAAGCATCTAATACAGATGAAATCTACTTTTTACACCATGTAAATTGGATAAGTAGTTTAGAAGATATTACGAGTATAACATATTGCGTACTCAATTGATTGACCGGCAGTACGCGCCGTGTGCCGCCGCCGTATACAACGAAGTTCTATGAAATTAATATTTAAATGGTTATAAATCACGGAGCAAAATGGGAAAGGTCGATGTGAATGACGTCCCTGTAGTTCCGGGATCAGAACAAGGCTACGGTATCCCCTCTCTGTGCTAAGAGGCGACTAAAAGGGGGCTTTCGGGTTTGCGGGCGGCTAGACTGGGAGCTCGAAACACCCAGACAGCAACTTCGGGAAAGATGTCAGCATGTGTGGTCGCATGCTGTCGTGAGAGCCAGGATGCAAGGAGCTTGAACAGTCCAGCCAGGCGATCCCGGGAAGGATGGTGGTATACGTGTGGTCGCTTAACGTGGTAAAGACTAGATGGAGTGGTGGGCCCAGCCGCTCACTTGGGAAGAGCCCGATGGGGCAATGCACTCAGAGGACTCCAGTTGCGTTCCTTTGAAGATCCCGGAGTCCTGGTGGGATAAGAATCCCACATAACCCTGCGTCGCTCCCACGGCGTATGGTACCTTTTAAAGGTTCCCCCTCGACAAAAAAAGGTCACTAAGAATGAAATAGTGGAAAAGGTTAGATATGTCATTCAATCGTCATCGACCTTTTAATGTTACACAACTCGGCACATGTGTCAGATTAGCAGTAGTTTAGGTCGTAGTTGACCACGCTAGCCAACTGCGCGTTGGTAACCGTCACGCGTTTTGAGACCTTTTCTTAAAACTTTTAATTTCAGAATAAGTATTAAATTCCGTTGCCGACAAAACTAATTCAAATTAATATACCTACGTGCCTGTGATTTGAAATTTGAACACACAGATTTAGGAAGTAGGGCAAGGGTTCAATCTGAAGTCAATCACAGATGCGTTGCTACTCTCGAGGACTTTGATGATCGCCTCATATAAAAGCGAGCCGGCAGCCACACCCTTCTAATGAAACACAAGAACTGCTTCACGGTAGAAATAGATGCGGCGGTGATAACTCCCTGGTTGAACCATTGCTCTACCACCTTACAAACTTTATGTGGCAGACTAAATTCCACGCGAGCGAAGCCGCGGGCAATAGCTAGTATCACATACTTATGAACTAACAGACAAGATAAGGGTTAAATAAAAGCTGGTAAAAATTGGGTTCTGTTTCTTGTACTAAGACATGGCATCGCAAGGAAGCATATATGATTGACAATTTGATGATTTAAAATATTTACCGATTTACTTATTTATACGTAGGTAAAACATATTAGTAGCGCTTTTTCTGATATCTTAATAACGTACAGTATAGTTAGTTCAGCTTATGTAGTTTCAAAGCGTAAGCGCCGTTCCATTTAGTTTCATGGTAAGCTATCGACAAAACACAAGAACAGTTAGTTTTCCGGATATCGAAGTCGAGATGAAGTGTCGCCGGCGAAGGATCAGATAATAGCAATGGAGCGGGGGGTCGGCGGAGTCGCACGGCCGTGAGACGTGCGGTCGTTTCGTACCCATATCGGGTGTTGGGAATGTGTGCCAAACGCCAACTGCAACTGCCACTGTCAATCTATGTAGTACCCGAGACCCACGGATGTGTAATACCTAGCCGACTGACCTCGGAGGGCGCGGTATGATAAAACAAAATGTTTGCCCGTATTTAGTAATGATTTATGTGAGCCCTGCTTTCCGGAATTTGTCTCAGAAACCTGGTTCGATTTTACGTGGGTTCTTGTTTCCGCGGTTAGATTTTAACGATTATTCCTAAACGAATATCTATTTTGTATCTGTTTTGTTTGGCGATAGGAATCAAAGTCAAAAATAATCAAGTTTTCTATGTAATTTAAATAACAATAACCTATTGTTGAAAATACGTCATGTGAAAGGTTTTTGTACTTATGTCTGCACTGAATTTGTATATTATCTAACTGCCTCAAAACCCTGCCTTCAAAACGTAAAGTGTAAAATTTACACCCTACGAAATTCTTTTCTGTATTATCTAGTGTAGAGTGCATAACGGAAATTTTATGTTTCTAGTAAAAAACATGATAATCCTTAGACTTTCTGTAAATATTAAGCGACATAAGTTCATTTTTTTATTTGCTTTGCCGGATACACTTACTCGATCATAACTAAAATACTGAAGAAAAACTGTATATTTATAAAATCTGGGTTTTTTAATATCAAATCGTAGATCTACGATAATAGAGTGATGTAATAAATGTTCTTCCTTATTTTGCAAAATAAGGAAGAACATTTCAATAAACAATGCACATGTATGTCCTATGTTGAATTACAAGCAATAGGCTTTTAGTCACTCATTATTATTGTTCGAATGCGCATTAGACCCTCGTCCAGCCGCAAAAGATTGGCGAGACTGTTGGTAATAGGTTGACAAGGAATTTGGAATATTGCACTTCACTAGAGGTTGTGATTAGAGATGTAGTCTTCATTTACTAATCAATCGTGAAAGATTTTGCCTATCTTTACACTTTTCTAAATCTATTACGTCATCTACACAAACATAAGCTTAAGAATAAGGGCAAATATTATACATCTCCTTACTAATATTAATGTGTTTATATGCTGATATAAAATCATTTATGTATATAAAGCTATTGTTTATTCGCTATTGGTAAGGCCATTGTCAGAATCTCTCACTCTCATTGTTTACACCGCATTAGGTACCAATCGGTGTTGAAACGTGAACGTATAATTCACGCGGCCATAATGTATTACCGTCAAGGGATTGACGCACTAATTACTTACTGGAGCTTGCACGGTGCGTATGGAATTTACATAAGTTATGTCATTGTTTAACTGTTCCCGCGGTAGCAACGTGAGTTTATGGAATAAGTAAAAGGGTATTCAATATTGTATTTAAAAAGAAAGGTCTTAAATCTATAATCAATCATTTTTTAGAATATTTGTTATATTTCAATGTTATGTAAATAGGAAGGAAATATCAATGGTCTTTAAATTTTTCAAAAAGAGTATAATTATTTTAAATGAATCAATTTATATTAGGACTGCGTAAAGTGAAATAAAGATCCCGCTTCAATTACCATTAAAACACAATAGCCTTAAATTGCAATCCGACTTTCGTTTTGAGAATGCGAATCAAAGAAATTCGTCGAGATTAATGATTTCTCTTCGTTAAATTTCGGATAAATTACAGTTATCGGTTTCATTAATGAACCCTATAGGTCCTCTTGAATCGAAAGGACAAAGAAACGTAGCATTCAATACGATCAAGACGGGTGGTTTTGTTCGTCTAATTTACTGCTCAGTAAAGCAACGCCGCAATAAATAATTCAACAGAAGAACTAAGCACGGTCGTTGTAAAATAAATCACGAGAAAACAGTAAGTCAATCATATAGCCATAGATATTTTAAAAGAGGATATAAAAGTTGGTAATATCTTCAGGGTCCATTAAACTTTTAATACTTTTTTGGCCGCAGTGTCCGGTGAAGTAGTATATTTATAGTGTAGGTGTAGTAGGTATAATTTAATTAAGTTATATATAAGTAATATGTATTAGCTTAAATTAGGTTATATTCTATTTAAATATGAAATATTTTAAATATTTTATATGTCGAAATATTGGCAAAAAGAATTCGAAAAGGATTCAAAAACCGCATATCGTGAGTACCCGTTAAGTATTAATATTTATTTATTTATTTATTTATTTAAACTTTTGAAACACCTTATACTAAGGGTTACAAGGGTGAACTTAATGCCTAATGGCATTCTCTGCCAGTCAACCCTGGGCGATGGCGATAATTTGTGGTAGGCATATAAATGTTATAAAAGGAAATTTTGATAAAGTAATCATTATTTTAAAATATAAAACAAATATAAAACAAATATGTGAAATCCGCGATAATATTAGTCTAAAATCATATAAAATGTTTTGTCTTAATTAAAAAAATATATAAAATAAATAATCAAATATTTCTGTCAATTAAAAAAAATCTAAAACTCCTATGCTACGTACAAATAGTTACTAATGCATTAATACTGCAGTGAATGGGTATTATATGAACTGTTTAATTTGATAAATATCTTGGTGAATAGGTGATCACTTGGCCTATTCCAGATACTACGGTGTATAGAAAGAAAATATTGATGTATGAACCGATTGAAAATCGGCTGCTCGTATGTGATCCAGTTCGTAGAAAGCCTACTGATTTTCTTTTACTATACCGCAAGCATCCATCTTTCTTGCGACGCCATTGTGTTGTTCTGAACGCTTACACTTGTATTGTCGATACTCATCTGTAGCGAACGAAAGGATGTATAGGTCAGTGCTATCGATCGACTTATCGCTTTGTTAAAAGTTGAATGAGACTCGATATATCGCCTTAAGAACTGAGATTGTATTCGCATTTATTGTTTGTTCTCTTCTGGACTATTTCAATACAGATTGGTATGATAAGACAAATCTGAAGCCATACAAAAGTAAATAACACTACTTAATATTTTGGTTCTTTGCTTCAAGCTAGGGCTGTATCTTTGAAAATGCAATGCAATACGAAGCCAAATTTAAACTGATTGTGATTTTTGGTTTAAATTTGAACGCCTGATATAATGATTGCGGCAATGTTTAAACTTACATGTTTATGGTGATACATACATATGTATATTCATGTACAGGCGTATGTAAAAGGATCGATAAAAAATAAAGTTTATATTATGTATTTATTACGTCCCAAGAGAAATAAATTTGAAGTAATACAGAAATTTTATATTTATTTGTACGATTAGTTGACCCGGCGAACTTCGTTCCGCCTAAAAGTCAAAAATCAAAAATGTTTGTTTCTCCACTATTTTATGCATTTGTTATATATAAAAAAAACTGCATTAAAATCTGTAGCGTAGTTTTAAAAATCTAAGCATACATATCGACAGACAGCGGGAAGCGACTTTGTTTTATACTATATCGTGATACAGTATTTAAATACAATAATAGCTTACATGGTATTGATGAAAAAAGTGTATTAACTAATTCTAAATTACAACTGTATACAATTTTATACACAATCCTGTATGTCGTACAATACGGAGCAGTAACACAGTATGTGAGTAATATGGGTAGTACTCGTAGGTATGTTAAACGTACTTATGATTTATTCCAATTGGTTTCAATGACTATTTACTTTGATGCATCGATTGTTCTTGTTCCATTTTATCGTAATATCATCATCATTGTACGTATTTCCTTTATGACTTGTATGAAAGTTTAACTTCATAACCAATTTGAACTCTACATAGAGTTTTTCTACACCAGTCGATTCTATATTACAATTGACCTACCTTGCTGCAAAATACGACACTAACGACGACTAAAAAGTTAATAAAAACTATGTATATAGATATTGTGTAATTATTTATAGCATGAGTTTAATCATATCGGATTATATTGCGTAATCCTTCTATTTTATTGAGTGTTAACAATATTAATAAAAATGAGGTACCTTTTGAAGTGTCTATGACTACTGCCTCGTACCCCTGGGAATGTGTTTAAAATACAAAGACGACCAGCTTATAGACAATTATTATTAAACTAGCTTAGTCCCGCGGCTGCGGCCGCATGGTCATATTATCCACATTAATGAGTATCCAAAGTGTAAATATGCACTTATGCAGCAAACAGTAAAATCTGACCAATAGTGACTGCTTGAATATGCGTAAACACACACCTCCTCATAAACTTTCGCATTACAATATTAGTATGTTTATAGTAATTTATATGTATATTTATGAGTATCATATTTAAAATATGGGTAACTCAAAATATATTGATAAAACAGAGCTATTAAAACGGTAACGCTTCAGCGTCAGAATTGCAACCTAAGTGTATGGAGCAGCTTAACTTGATGAAATTGTAATTGCATGTATATGTCCAATGGATATGTATATTTTTTGAAACTGACTTAACTAGTCTTTATATTATATTTCAAATTTGTATAAACTTATAACTTCATCACTCCCGAAAGTCCACGCAGAACAAATTATGTTTACAGCTGGTTTTAAATATCACAATATTTTACGAGTACAGTGACAGGCAAAATATGTTTAGTACTTAAATTTTATATGAATTATAGATATCATAAAATGAGCTGGTCTCATCGATTTTCCAGTGTGAAATGGAGAGTGAAACTTAATTGGAGTTAAAGTAATTATTCTAGATTACATTTTTAATTTATTTTCTTGTAAAAATGTACCGTTGCTTTCGAACGTATAAAAATGTCGGTGTATACTTTATGCTACGAAACAATGTATTAAAAGAAAGGAAAAAGGTTTAAATGTTATCTTAAAATTCTTACTCGTTACATAAAGTTCTACTGTTAAACCAGAAATATCCACGCCGAAATACCAGGCATTGTGTTTGAAAGATTTTCAGGCATTGCAATTTTGTTTTGTTTTGTGTGGTAAACAGCAATGTTTGCATAGAGGTTTTACAATCGTATTTGGCAATGTTTACCACTGCAGTCAAATGTTGGCACCGTGCCAAGAATAACAAAGGAACACTGTTAGCCAGCCTAATGCCGGGAACTGACTTCATTGCTTGTCATGTTTTATTAAGCATTACCTTCTACACATACTCGTGTTAACTGATGAATCACTACGTAATATATCGGTTCCAACAGCCACATTTGTAATAAAATCTCGCTTTCACATAAGACACTTACAAGACAATATAAAAGGCAAACATTGCTTGTTCTTATTTTTTCGTATGGATTTAGGGTTCCGTACAAAAATTTGACTTATAAATTCATCTGTCCTACTTTAAAGTGGCATTTGTACATTGCTATTGATCAACAATGGTTAACCGAACAAATAGTCAAATTATTAGGAGGAGCTTTATTTTATACAAAAGGTGTTATTTGCTGCTTTATCGAATACGTTATATATAAGAGAATATATACGAACGGTTACACATAAGAGGGTAAAATTCAATGTGGATTATAGAGCAAACTCTGAAGTAGAGCAAAACAACATCTGATACGAGGAATGGATAGTTCGAGTATTTTTACATTTTTTCGTAGCCTTACATTATTTTATTTACATTACGTATTATGTGATTATACGGAACGTCGTAGCACGAGTGCGACTCGCATTTGGCTAGTTATTACAATCCATTTGTTGTCAAAATGCTCTAGCCGGGACCTATAAAAGTGCGATAGCCTACTTTGTTTTGTTGGTTTATAACCTGTTGTTATGTGATTGCGGTTATTAAACAAAAAAATGGTCGCGTTCTGTCTGTGCCGCGTGTGCGCAGGCGTTATCAAGTGTAATACGAGCCCGTGGCCCATAAATCCTCAAAAGTGCCTGCCGCACTTGCGCAACAAGTGTCTCGTGTATGATAATGCCCATCTATTACACAGCTCTATCTTCGTTTATTAAATTATATTATCTGCCGTTTTTCTCGCGACTATTAAAGTAATATCAAATCGCCCCTTGCATGCGATCAATCAATTCAATACAGTTATTCGATCTCCCCAGTTAATAACCGAATGGACTATAAATTGGTTCCAGAGCTCAATAGGCAACATGTCAACAGACACCCTAAAACTATCCAGCTCCCATGAAATCAATAGACCGTTTCGCCGTTTCGCTTCGATTAGCGATCGGTCCTGGTAGCATCGGGTTCCGTGACTCGGTATTTAATATAGTCGTTTACTGTCCAGCATTGGGACTAGTGTGTTCGGTTAATGCAATTCAGTACGTATCGAAACGCGACGCGGGACGGACGTGTGCGCGTTGTTTAAAAGTTTCGTGCGCGCTACGCTAATAATAAACAAACTCTCGACACTATTCATAGTGAATTCAATTGTGATAAATGTGACCAGTTCTTGAGTGTCAGTGAAATTAAGTGTCCTTATGCCTACAAGCGGTACTTGGTACTTACTGTTTATGAAGCGTTGCTCTATTATTCTCTTCGGAGCTTCATAGGAGCACAACATGTTTGATTACGTTTGTTGTTTTGTTGCTTAGGAAGATGCGTGTTGTTAGTCGTTTGTTTCGATCAAACTTTGCTAAAGTTTACGAATTGATGACTGAATATATTGTTATTACTTCTTTCATTCAGAACATCGCATTGACTCTACAATTAGGCGCTTGAATAAAAACTTAACAACCAATAGATTGATTAACTTAGAATATAAAATTTACAACAAGTAACATTTGTTATCGTATGGCCACTTTGTATATCTAATTCAGGCCGATTTGTACCCTTCCTATAAGGAGCAGGTACTCATTCCCCGTTTTTTCACGTGTAAGGGTCTCCTTAGTCCATTCTGCAGTCCCGAGCCCTTATTCAATGTCGTTTATTGTGCAGTATTCATTGTCTAGCAAGCAAAGGAAGTTAGTTTTAAAAAATAACCAGTAATTGTTGAAGTATACGATAAAATGTCATCTTGCTACAAATGTATAATGGTAATCGTTAATTAAACTATATATTTATATACAAATGGGTTGACGACGAATTTAGTGACTGATTTGCAGAAACGAAGGAAATAGACCAATTCCTAAAATAAACATCAAAAGCAAATCTTCTTAAAGTTGTTTATGACTGTATCTGGTTTTATTTGGGGTCATATGTTTGATATCGTAGCTTTTGATGTGTTCTATAGCGTTAAATGACGAACGTCTTTATTACCTTATAATCCTTCAAAAATACGGTCATGTGTCCTACAACACATTTCGGGACAAGTATGAATAAGTCATGTTTTTTTATCGTATTCGTACTAATATTATAAAGGCGAACGTTTGTGAGTGTGTATGTTTGTTACTTCTTCACGTCTAAACGGCTGGAGCGATTTTCATAAAATTTGGTAGGTAGTTAGCTGATGCTCTGGATAAACATAGGCTACTTACTGCAGGAAAATATCTTATTCCCACGGGACAATCTATTTTTGGTAACGCGGGCGAAGCTGCAGGATTCAACTAGTATTATATAATATGTCCTATGGACATAGCTCGAATTGCATCAGCACCGCTTGCTTTGTTTAAATCAGAACCTTCTACCGTATTATAGATAATTTAATGTAAATATACTAGGTAACAATGTATCAAGTTTTTTTCAAGGAAGACATTCTTAGATAAAGAGTAAAACGAGTTGTAACTACGTAATTTATATTCTTTTTTTCCTTTAATGGCGACCTTTTGACGTTATTTGTTGAAGGTTAGAACATTATGACTTTTAAATCTCACTAGACTTTTATGGACATTATAAATCCACTGTGACTGTTACTGTTTGCTTATGGTTGTAGAGTACCAGTTATCTCCGTAGGAATGACAGCGGCTCTTGCCCTATTTGCGTAACTCTGCGGCTATCTGTGCCAGCATCCCTGTGTAATTAGTCGTAATCTATCTCAAACTTAGTAGTTCCATACAAATGTCTGCAGTGGCTTTATTTCATAATGCTTTACTACTTTAGATATACACCTACAAGTGTAACAGGAAGTCGAAAAAAATGGGCGCTTTTGTAACAAACCATATTTTCATTGCGAAGGGATCTTTCTATTATTCACGGTTCATTTGCCCTCTTTTACCATTTAGTTGTTCAGTCATGGTTTTTGACAAGGGTGCAACATATGACCTTATACCTATATTCAATGTGTTCCAAATTTGTTACATTTTGTCTATTTCGTGAATCGATATCGTCTAGGCTTATCAAATAACTCAAAAGATAAAGTGACGATGGTTTTATTCTTATCTGAAATATTCATTATGGGGCACACCCTAAATATTTGTCTACAATACCTACTGTGGTATTTATTATGGATTGTTACCAATGATACATACTATTTCATCGTGTCTTGTTTGAGTATTTTATATGAAATTCTTATTACACACGCAAGAGTTCCTTAATTTCAATGTATGCATATTTTGAACGAATTGTGTCTGTGTGGGTCTTTCTACTTCAGTAATTATATGTATTATAAAATACTTTTACATTATACATTAGTTAACATAATTTCCTTTTCTAGGTTCGTAGATATCAATTATATTTGAAAGACGATAGAAAATGTATAATCTCTCGCATTATATTATGAACATATATTATGTATCTCAATTGTAATTCTATGAAATGCCTTCAAAGATTCTAATGAATTTAGATTTATTTAAATTATGAGACGATTTAGATTCCAAGTGTATAAATTTAGATAGTTGGAATTTAAAAAATAATTTAATTCACAATATCATCAAATTCCCAGTAATTTATTTTATTTAGTAAATATCATGGCGTAGAATGTTTAAATACTATGTTATTGTAAGAAGCGACAAGAGCTAGATTATGCTTATCCCGATAGCTTAAGCAACTTCCTTGTATCTTTTTGTATCAGCACTAAAGCATGGGATGGTAGCTATTATGATTTAAAATTATATAAGATGTTCTATTTTCGGGAGGATTAAGATTTATTATATACTTAAAAAATAACTTTGTAAGAAGATGGTTAGGCATACGCTACAGCAGCCTTTCACATGAGATACACTCCAAGCTCAATTTTCCTTTAACTAAAACGTAGGATAGGTAGGAACTGGTATTCTACTTATGCATATATAAAGATGTAGCATTTACTCGCAGTTTGAATACAGCGTTCAATCAGCGAAGCGCCTCCTCTGGACTCAATTGAGGTTAATTCGTACGGAGACGGCCACAGATCTCTAGTAGCGCCCCTGCTTTATATTCGTTCAATAAGCTAAATGGCCTAGTAAATTTAGCTCGAATGCAGGAACAATTGTACTATATTAGTTAATATTTTGCACGGTGTAATAATTCCTTGTTTACTATCTCCAATAATTTGAACCCATTATGATATGGAAGAATGGAGTTGTAGTGTCATGTTGTCATGTGTTAATAGCGAATGTTGTCATTGTTCTTCGATCATCCTATTCGAATTTCTTTATAGACTACCATGTCATTTACTTAACGGATAATAAATAGCGTGCGTAGTTTTGACGAAACACGTTTAAAAATGTAAACTGCGCAGAAATCTGTAAGCCAGTTTTTTTATTTTCTGTTACTCAATTCATTAATGGAATTGAATGTATTTGATCCTATAATAGCGTACGTTGAGGTTACACTCGTCAGTACCTGTGTACTTTCTTTACGATCTCCAACGGCCCTAAAACTTTTACGTTTAATCCCTTTCTGGGCTCATACAAAAAACAGTGCACACTTGTTTATAGAACAAAGACAACGAACTCGTAAAATGTGTATAAAATATCTTAAAGTTCAAGCTTTTCATTGCTAACGCATGTGTTCAGGAATAGGGGATATAAAATAAATGTACATACATACATATTCATATATGCGTCAGGCAAAATCGTACGCACCTAAGTCTTATTATTATTTATTATATTAATACGTGAAGCAAAAACTTATGGTGCATTTTTAAGTAATATGCCGCGGACGGATAAGTATGAAATTTTGCACGGTTATAGTGGACGTAGAGAAGGAGTGCAGAATATAAATATTTTTTTCAAATAATGCATAAAACATACATAAAATCAACTAAAAACACATTACAAACTGCCGCATTTGTCACAAACACATACATAATAAACGAAATAGACCATTTAATGTCTTACTATGAAAACACATTACGTCAGAAATGTCAGTGTCTTTGTCAAAATACCCGCTATTGCTTTAAAACGCGGCTTAGCTAATTAAACTTGTTTTTATATTGAACGAGTGCGTTCAAAATTACTTGAATTTGAGAAATATTCGTACTATTTTGGACAATATGAAGTTTAGTTTTTTAATTTAAATTACGGTCGAATTTCGATCTAAATTATCTACCTATTTTCTTACAATTTGTTAACATTAGCATAGACGGAGTAAGCGCTTAGACTCCAAAAGTAGAAATATTTATGGTTTTGTCATAGAATGCGAGGGCAAAAGGCCGCAAGCTGATTTACATACGAACTATTTGACTGATGTAGTTGCATAAAGTGTATGCTTTGAACAGGAATACGCTTGACTCTGTCGTGATCCTTAGTAATTTACACATTCTTACTCTTTAGATCAGATCGTTTTACGAAGTAGTAGGTTGTTCGAACCACGAAGGTATGACTTGTATTTAAATGTTATTTATTTTAAACACCCTGTCACAGTTTAACAAAACACCCTGTCAACGACGCATATATCACGATTGAAGACGAAGATTATTTTAATGTTATAAATTTATTAAAATACACTGTATGTACAAACACAGCGATCGTTTTTAATCACCAATAAATTTCGGGCCAATAAGGTGTCGGAAAAGAAACACGTTATGCCCGCCAACAGGAAGGAACTCAAATAAGAAATTTAATTGATGGCTAATGAAGTCCATCCTTGATCGGTCGGTATTACGTGTATAAATTGTGTAACGGTTAGAGTAGAATGGTAATCATTTTCTTTTTTGATACGCATTAAAATTGCCAATTGATGTCACAGATGCGTTGCCTGAAAACAATGCTTTATATTTGTATCAGTTTTACCAAACCACACTATACAAATGAAATGAAATGTCTTTATTTTGCATAGGACTACGGAGGCACTTACAAATTGTCAGTTACATATATATTTTTTTACATTACCACCAGATTGGAACAAGACCTCAACTGAGAAGATCCGCCAAGAAACTCAGTGGGTCCGTCTTTTTTATTTGTATATCTTTTTCGTATTCAGAATAGAGCAATACAAGTAACTGCTTCGTTTCGCGGGTTGTCATGAATTTGCTTGCTTGCAAGTTTGGACGCTTGCACAAGCGTTGAGCATTAAACCTAATGATGTCTGATGAAAGCCACGAAATTTTACGTAGCGGTATTTGCAGACAGTCTTTGCAGCGCCAAGATAATATATCTTTCGCGACCGTCGGGTAAAGAATAATGTTAGCAACTGCGGTTCCATTATACATTTACATGCAAAAAATACCTTTTAATATATCGTATAATCTGCATCGAAAAACAATTTATCAAATGTCACAGCAATTTGATCGAATGAAACTATTAAACATTGTGTTTCAACGTACGTTTTGGGCAATTACTCAAACTGATATGTTAGATAGGTAGATACAATTAATCTTTATATGAATTGAATTTTAACAATGAATAATAAGTTTTATTTATAGTAACTGCTATTTTAGTTGTGCCTTAGCTTTATCTGGTTTTTTCGCCGATGACTCAGTGATTGGTGTTAGCTATATTTGTAACTTTCCAAGTTTCTTTTATAAATCTTTTACTGCCTTGTTAGATCCCTTGCGTGTTAGTTCAATTATATCGTGATCAAATTTCGACACACATGAACAGTGGGGTCTTAAACAATTTCCAGTCTAGACAGAGTCGCAGTTATGAATTTCTTACTGAAATTTGAAACAATTTAATTGACTTTAAACACTTGAAAATTAATTGAATTGAAATCTTGCTTTCCTAAATCCATTTCTAGACTACATGCACATACACTATTAGTATCACTAGATCCATTTATGCATATAATCTTAAGGAGTTTATTAAAAAAATACTATCAATTAAAAGTAAAATTAATTTAGAAACACTTATTTTAGTTACATATTTGTAATTGAAATGTTCAGCATTGCTAAGTTCTTAATTACTGCGCAATGCGTTTGAATAACTTTGTATTTTTGTTTAGTTAGAAATCATGTTATAAATGCCTATATACTTAGATTATGGTATTTAGAAACCCTCAGGCCTTTCTTAGCCAAGTGATTTGAATCAGGCTTTAAATAACAAATGTTATTTCAACAGGTTACTTAAATCTCAGTTAGTCAACTAGGCAATAACAATTCCTAACTATGTTGCTAACAAATTGTTTATTGCTATTAAATCGTTATTGCGGCTGTATTTACTGACGTTTATTATATAATTTTGTATTAATAAATGACGTTGATCGGACATTGCAAACACTGTGATCAGAAGTGCTCAAACTGTTTTATAAAAGGGCTTCTTATTAAGGTATTTTTTGATATAGTATGATGATATCATGATTTAAATTTTCTACAATAGGTCCAATTCGTAATAAATAATATTTTTTGCGTGCAACACATTACTGTAAGAAAAAGACGACTTTTCAGTTTCGGTACTCTATCAGGTAATATATCATTCGAAAGCAATATAAATTTTGAATAATCAAGATTTCATTCTTCTTTCAGGGTTTGTATAAAGAATTGGCTTCGAAAGTATACTAATCATTTATCTCTGCCAAATTTCTTTGAAGACGGATGTTAGATGATCAATTTTCTTAAATTTAATCCGTAAATATCAGATATTAAAGCGTCCACATTTATATAATAATAAAATAAAGCTAGGCAATTGCTATTTTCCTTTTAGTGTGAGTAGGATTAAAATATTGTACCATACCGTAATGGTATTATAAGTTCAATCAATTTACATTCGATAACAAAATATTAAAGTTGAGTTTTAGAGGACCAGTCACTTATTTCAATTTGAGTTACAACAATAATTGAATAATTGAAAGTTTATTTTGTGCATTAAAATGTCATTAACCGTGACCAATTTGTTCAATGCCCAAGTATACAAGTGTGTATAATTATGATGTTATAAAGGTTAATTTTTTTAATACACGTAAAGTATTTATCAATAATTGGTGTAAGTTTTATTTGGTTACATAATTTTATTTTTGTAATATATTTTACTGTACAGTTTATAGTCGTATTGAATGATATGGTACCATCCCGCGAATCTTTAGTTTTTTTTTATTTATTTTTTAAATGAATGGCTGCATTTTTTTTTGTTATAGTATATGCGCAAGTAACACATGTACTTTCGCTACATTCCAAGCAAAACATACGTTAACAAAACTTGCCAGGAATTCGAAAAGATATGATGATGGTGCTCGCGACTATGCCACTGGTGAATTACTATCGATTCACACGTATAAAAGATCAAACGCGGTCACTTCTAATTACTTATCCTGTAGTACAATGAATAATTGCTCCCGTGTTTTAAGGAATTAAGATTTACGTAATAATAAACCAAAGATGCTTCTGCCACTAACCCTAATAAATCTGCTGCGATCCAGTGTGATGGAACAAGTTCTATCCTCTACATAAGAATGTATTATGTACAATGTACTTATACGATTGTATACGTACATTGTACATAATATATGTATGTTGTATGTATTACATTCATAGATTTATGAATGTAATACAACATACATACATTAAATGTATGGGTACAAAAGCAGTTACAAGCGGAATGGTTTTAAACAGGCAGCTCACATTTCACAATCGAACGGGTACGTCTTTAACTAAAATGAGCGATATTAATAGTTATTGAAGTCCCAATTGCACAATCACTCTTGACCGTTCAGCCTCTCGAGGATTTATCAATGATTGTACGTTATGATACCAGAACACGTTCAGCAACTATTGCGTCACAGTGAACGACCTTCGCAGGAATTACTCGGTTTTTTACGCTGGACATCTTAAACCTGCATTTTCCTTACACTTGTCGCGATGGTTCGCTCATTCAAGTCGCTTGAACTTGTGCTACTTTTGAATATCAACCAGTGATTAAGAATTGTCCATAATGTTAATTGTATCTGAAGTGCTATACCATTTTTTGTTAATAAAATAAGTAATATAATAACTTAGCTTTTGAATTTAAATGCTTGGAAATGCTTTAATTTAAATGCTTGGAAAGAAAAGAAAATGATAGAAAACATTCCTAGTGTTACGAAACATATCCATGATTGACAAAAAGCTGTTGTTATTTTGTCTTGTCTGTCCATGTCCATGAGTCTTTATCTGCACGCATGTATTTGGCGTTAGATATACCTACCAGATCCTACATGACTTATGCAGTGAATTTGTTACATAAACTCTTCATACGTACATGCCCATATAAATTAGTTATAATCGTAATATATCTACACGTGGGTAGAACTCTTGGGTGGTGGGTAGAATCTTTGAAGTAAAACCCATTAATACTGTTTTTAGCTTGCCCATCCGCTTACCAGTTTTTATTTAACTTAGCGGTCAATAGCAACAGGTTACAATAATGCAACTGTTCAAAACCGGTACGGGGAATACAAAATGCTACTTCCCAGAAAGTCCTTTTGTGTTAGCTCAACTGGTTTGGGAGTAAACACGCGATGTAGGTACGGATGTCCTGAGTGGCTTACTCATTATATCATCCCGCTTGAGATGGAGCGGGAAGGAAGCTGCATAAGGCGGGATCATGCTCTATCTAGTCAGGAAGTCAGTAGCGCCTACGTAATTACGTAACTAAGCCGGGATGGATTCAAGTCGAGTGGTTATTTTGCTTAGAACATGTTTACACACGTGAGGTGGTCTCGAGTCAGAAAAACAGATAATGTGTGCTGACGTATCAAATGAGCACCGGTCTGTGCTAGTAATTTGTTGCACTTTGTCAACATATCTTAATCGCAGTGTTTGTCTTATCGGCTCCGGTACACGATAAGGATTTACACGATGTTCTGTCACACGTCATCTAGTACATCTTTGTTTAGTACCCCGTTAACTATTATACTTTGTCTCTCGTATAACTTGAAAGTATTCCATGATATTCTAAGAACTTCAAATACGGGGTTCCTGTAGTCTTTAGTCTACTAAGTAGTCTACGTCTCTAGTACTTCTTCAGGTTTGGATTTTTTCGCTATAATACCAATATTTTAAAAGGACATTATTAATTTATCAATTATTTCTTTGTTTCTAACCTATGTTTCCCTAATTTCTTTTGGGAAAAATATTTTTTATATCATACGACATAATTATCGTGTTACACATGTGACACGTATATACCGTTATAGCAACATGTGGCGAATACCATTCACAAATTTTAGAAACAGAAGATAAAAAACACATAAATTTTTAAATGGTTTACTAATTGATTGTGTTATCGTGATATCATTTTGTTTTACTACCAAACGTCATTGCTTGACTTTAAACAGAATTAATTTATAACGAATTTATCTCAAAATTCCTTGAACTTAAAAATGCCAGATATCTACCTCTTACCAACGCTTATCTGCGTTTCGTTTATGAGTTATTTGTGATATCAATTCAGTATTAAACTCCGGCACCAATCGTATAAGTAGGAATAATTCCTATGCATTATGTATTAATCCGTCTCGGTTGATTACTTACTTGCGAATTAGCATAACAATAGACACAGAGGTTGGAGGTCGCATGGTTGCCCTTAGAATAGTGCAATGTGTACAGCAATGTAATGTGTCGTATAGGTAACGTGACCATTTGTTATGAGAAGAAAAACGGGACAAGTTTCGTGATGAGTTTGGATGTCCAATTTTGTATATGTGGGTAATATTAGGTTCCAATAACTTGAATTGAATATGTAAAATGCTACAAATTTTTAAGCATAGTATTTTAGTCTTTTGTCTTTTAAATTTAGTTAAAAGAACAGTGTTAACGCAACTGTCATGGATTTTAAATAGAAATGAAAATTCTGACACAAATTTTAAATATTCGCTATAACGATTACCAATCCAGGCAACAGAAAATGGGACAAATTAGCATCCATACATCTTTCTCGGCGTACCGGGACAAAGCGCCGAAAAAAGGGCCGGTCTCGTTCAAATCGCGACGTACGGTCACGTTACGCATAGGTCTTGCCGAACAATGCCCTACCCATGTGGATTATGAGCTTGTTTACGAGCGACGTCTGCGAAATTCATTCCCATGTCATACAACCATAATTTGCTTTGCAATATCTACAATATGAATGCGTAATAACTCGTTCCGGTTCGCTAGGATTTCGGTCGGACAGCCACGGCGCCCATAATGTATAGAAATCGAATGTTTATGCTAATAGTCGATGATAACGTTCGTTACAAGAATTAGGTACAACTATAAATTCGTTGCTGACATTAAATATCCGATTTCACCCAGTCTTGTCGACGGCTGATTGTCTAGTGTGTGATTGTGCAAGGCGTCTTAATCCCATGGCCCATATTGTCCTTCTGTTTGGTATGTATCTTTTCCCAAAATGAGCTGTTCATCTACTATGAGGTCTAAATATCGATTGTTACACTTCAATTGCCCCTGAGAACAAATTATAAAGAACATTTTTCTAAAATCTACTTACAGACTAGAAGGCGTCCTCAAATGCGAAGATCTAATATCTTAATGTATTTGTTATATAATGTTATATTACAAGATAAAATCTAGATCCTCCGAGTTGCCTAATTCGGTCAATTGCCTTTCTGATTTTGAAGATGAAAATAGGCGTCCTACTGAAGTGATACATAGAAAAGAAAATCGGAAACCTAGAAATTGAACTCAGATCCTCAGCAAAAAAGACGAATAATTGGGCTATATCTGGATGCATTACCACCAAACATTCAAAACTCCTCGATACTGACATTAAATTCGGTACGATTCAATCAATTCTCGTCGACTTTCATTGTCTATTATATGATTGTGCAAGACGTTTTAATATAGAGCTATACAGAGCTCCTTGACCGAATTTTTAATGTATAAACTGAAGCACATGACGCAGTGTGTGTTCACCTCTCGTATCGAATATCCCATGAAGTGCGTTTTGCCGTATGGGCCATATGCACGACAGATGCGTCGGTCCCGAGACGTGGATAAACTTTGTTGAACGTTTTACTTTCGCGAAACTAGTTCAGCCTTACTTGCAGTGCCTTGTTAAGATAAGGGGTTTTGTACGCCGCTTTCATTTTCTTTAGTCTAATAGCTCTATATGTGACTTTGTTCGCACAGTCGGTAATACTAAAACTCACAACTGTTGTTATAATCAGCAATGTTACTCGCAATTGTAACCTATCATTTGTTATACCGTGAAGATTCTCAAAAAACGGTATGGGAATTATAAAGATTATTTTTGATCCCTTCGTTAAAAGATTCCTCCGTCCTCGAAAGGTACAAGCTTAGAACACCTTGAGAAATCTTTCAATGAATTTTTCGTAGGTCGCTTATTATCACTTTTTATTAGACAAAAACGTAATCATACTAAATCCAATCTAATAATTTTTAAGTAGATCTTTTCCGCTACGTGTTTCGCTATGGACATGGCAAAACAAAACTCCATTACACACACCTCTAAAGAAGTTTCATTTATAATGACTACTTACGCTAATAGAGTATGTACCTATGTATGTAGTTAGAGCTACATCACTCTACACTATTTTACTTGTATTACTTATATCCCTATAGATTAAAAACGCACAAAAAAGTATTAAGATAGCGTCACGTTATGGCAAATAAAAATTCCTGAATAAAATAACCATACCATTAATATAATTAAAAAATAACCGTCTTCTCGAGGACACGTGTGATTCTCATGTCATTCCAATTAGATCATCATTATCCTATATGCGTCTTATTTTATTCGCGAAGTATTACTCGCAATTATCGGAATGTGTGCGTAGAATATACGGATATAAATTATTTAAATAAAGTTACGCGTTTCGTGGTTTGAAAATCAAAGAACGGGTTCTCAACTGTTATCTGCTTAGGATTGATTTATTTGTCTTATCTTCGTTGTACTAAATGCGTGGCGGTTATTTTTATGGTATGTGTAACGTATTTTAGAATGAGTCAAATTCGAGCCATGTGTCTTTAGAATATGCGAATTTTGATGTGTTTGGTGCCGATTTAGACATTATGTAAATGCGTCACTCATAAAATGTCCAAATAAAATATATCCCATAAAAATCAATCCGTGAAAAAAATCCAAGTCTCGCAACTCAGTTATTTTACCGAAAAAAGTTGTGAGATCCGTGTCGATAATTAATAGATTCAGTCCCTGCTTAAGGGACTTTCAGTCTTAAGTTGTAACGCAATGTTCTAACCTAACAACATTTTATAGTGATCATATCAATATTAAAATCTCTAACGTTTTTAAAAAATAGGTTGACTCGGAAATCGCATGAAGACACAATGTAACATATAATTTAGATTGTTTAATGGGTAGCTGATTCTAATGGATGTCATTCAAGCCTTACTTTTCCGTCAAACTTTTTTAAAGATTTTTTGAAATCCAATTAAACATGAGAGATGCCGTGTAGATAAGAGTAGTTTTTAAGTAATAAGAAAAGTAAGTTACTTAGCGATACTTTTTGTTACGTTTATGGGTGTTGGTAAAAAATGCTATTAATTAAGAGCACGTGTGGCTCTACTTCTCAGTGGAAAGAGAGGTCGTTGCGCTATTCGGCACCTGATTATGGCAGTAACAAAACGAAAAAGTGAACGTATACGAACTTATTGCATAAAACGTGTTAACTACTTTCTAATCAGAATGGCTACATACATACTCAAAGTGCCACACGTTTTCGACTTTTTGTACGAAAATCCCGATACTTGAGATGAGGCGTTAAAATCTGTGTAAATAAAATTGAAGTGACTATATGTCATGTTGTAATAACGAAATAATTGACATGTCAGCTTAGAAACTTATTTATTATGAAATGATTTTTTAAGTGTTTGTTTATTGAAAAAAAAAGTTAAGTCACGAAATGATTCATGAAACGGTAGATAATTGTATGATGAGTGACATAAGCTTACTAAACTTTAAACTATTATTATGAAAATTTATAAGAGTTGCGAAATATCTCAGATCAGAACAAAATTACTATTATTTCCGTTCCATTGCAATAATATCATTATCTTTATGTTAAGTCTGTGCTTTGTAACCGTGAAGGCTCTCTGTTACAAGGCTGACATATATTAGAGACATGTCGAAAATTGCAAATGGATAAGTACATTTTCAACGTTTGTAACTAATATTAGCATTGCTTCTCCGTTTACATCTTAAATTATTTACTATCAATGCACACATATGCGCGTAGACAGTCATAAGCGCACACACATATCAGATACACAAACACGCATACATACACAATCTTACATAAACGTGCTCGCAGTCACGCACGCAAAAACGGTTGTCCTGTAAGTCTAATTGAAAACCCTTCGCGCAAACTTATATTGTGAGTATGTATACGTCGCATTTTTAATTTTAAAATAATATCCCCTACTCACAATCGAACAGAGCATCTCACTCATGTTTTTAGTGGAACTTAACGGGATAGCGAGGATAGCATATACTAACATTTCAGCTAACAATACAATGCAAAAAAGTACATTAACACGATACGTATTCAGTCTAAGCTATAACGGAACGCGGGCTGATAAAAACTCAAGCATTGTTCAAAGAACCGAAACACATGTGTCATATAAACATATCTATTACTTACATACAGTCGATAAGTAGGTTCTTTTCAATACGCTATAGGTACATTAGCATATTTTGTTTCATAAGGATATACAGTCCCCTTGACTGGTAGTTTCCAAACTGACTACCTAAAAACTGACTTTTAATCTTAAATTTTAAGAAGACCTGACCTGACCTTAAATCTTAAGAAGTTGGGCAATCTTAGTTGTCTCTAATATGAGAAAAGAGCAACTATTTCTGATATAAGGGAGATTGGATAACTCCGCTGACACACTAGTCATCATACTGATGTGACATGAAGGAGATCTAGGTTTCCTCCGTCCATACAAACGGTATTGTAAATATTTATATTACTGTTTGTATGGACGGAGTATTTAAACTTTTGTTTGAGTACATAGATAAAGTTGAATTTGTGTGGGTTATAGAACATACTTAGAAAAGCATACTATTATAGGTATAGCAGATTAGCAGAACTAGATATCTTTATTATTTTAACCTCTATAATATGCTGACCTTCCTAAAGTCCGTTCAAAGTAGTCTTAAAAATGGAATTACCCACTCTTTACTAATCATTATTTCTTATATTTTTTTGTGATATTTGTTTTCTGTTTAAGTAAATGCAGTAAATGATGTGAAAACCAGATAGGATATAAATTATTTTTAGGTACAGTCATAGGTATGTGTAATTTAATTGCGTTGTGTAGTATATCGTAAAATCTTGCAACCATGTCATTGACGTTTTTAAACGAACTTAATTCTCTTTCCCAGGATATCGAAGTGAGATATTTACGTATAGACTCATAATCGCCCTTGTAGAAATTTGGCCGAGAAGGAAGCACATTCTTTTTACTTGCATAGCTTATTTTCATTATAATCTCTAATGGTGGATGATACATATCTATATTTCTTACAGGATACATGCATTCAGAAACATGTAAGACCTCATTTATAAACAGACCTGTTGTAGTGAAAACTGACGAAATAAATATTTTTTCTTTCTTTCTTTCTTTCTCATCATCACAAAGAACTAAATCCAGTATTTTATCCTGAATGTTTTTCACACAATTGTATTGTTTCATACCGTTTAGTGTAATGAAATCTATGAAGCTACATAAAAGTTCTCTATTACCTACCTATTACCTACTGTTAGTAACGACCAACGCCTAATTTAGGATAAGAACAACTTTAAAATTTTTCATTGCAATGTAGTTAATCTTTTACATACATCCTTCCAACCTTCGAATCGAAACAGTTTTATGCCGTTTGGCATAGTAGGTACCTGCTCTTAGAAAACAGTTAACAATCACACTATTATTGCTTCACTAAACAATCTACGCTAGTAGTTCGCGTTGACATGTAAAAAACCGTTGTGAGGTCACGATCTTACCACATGTGTTCTTTTAGGCACCTGTATTTTTTATTTTACAGTTTTTTTGTTGTGTACAATGAGTTCCATACAGTAAGACTTCATTCATTGTTATCGCATTATTAATAGTATCTTATCAATACATGTATGAGCAAAAGGATATTCACTTCTGACTTTTCATCGCAGCGTGTAAACTATTGAAACTAGAATCATTAAATAGGGATAATAGATTAATCTGTAATGAAGACACCTTATAAAAAGATTTTCTATATTCTATATTATAGTCGGTGCGTATTAAGTAAAGAAAAACAGCTGTTTTGGTTTTAAACATAGCAGTAATAGAGTATGTCGCTAAACAAAGGGCGCGCTTAAATATATTTATGCATTGGTTACAATGCTTATTGTTCAGTACCTGGGCTCCTAGGATATTCTTTTATTTTGGGACCTCTTGAATATTGATGGTATTGTAATTGCAATTTATAGAAAAAGGAAATATTTTGATTATCTTTTAAGTACAAGTTTCAATATGTAAATGTTTAGTTTCAAAGTTAATTACTTTCTTTTAATAACAGTTTCAATGTGTAGACCAAATAATCTATTTTTTTACAATAATAACCGGAATAGATAGTATACAGATAGTATTTATTTGTGCAGATAAGAGACGTAATCGTTTTTGTCATGATACATAGGTACAAGTTTTTCGGTCATTTAGTGACGTAGAACAATTCTGCAATGTTTACTTACTGCAGCAAGGTCCATTGAAAAATTACGAAATGACCGTGAAATGAAAATATTACAGAACTCGTTGTTACTACGGCCTCTACAAAGGCTAATGCACAGGTCGTTGATACGGGCACTGGATTCGTGCATAGGAGGGAAGAAGAAATGTATATAAACATTGTTTCCGTCTCTTTCTCATGAACTACAGGGCTTCTCAAACTATAAACATTAGATATAATCTGTGGCACACATTTGTTGATAAAACGAAAGAACTTTCGTGTGTCAGGAATATTTAATTAAACATCAATACAATAGTACCTATACCTATTAATACAATAGAATCATATTCATTAAAATAATATGCCAGGTCGATTACGTCCTAAGCATTTGAAGTCCATTACAACGAATACTTTTTCCAGTTGAAGTCTTTCGAATCCCAGTCTTATGTTATCATGTTTTTCAGTTATGTCATCGCCGTTGGATTGACCTCTTCTCGTAACAGGATAACCTCCGACGACCGGATTACTATCACCCATAGATGGCTTTCATATAAGCGATTAAAAATACGTAACCAACAAGGATTTACGTAGCACGCGTAAAATATTTATTTAAAACACATAAAACATCACGTTATATACACTTTGAGAAGTATTTGCGCCAACAGAAGGACCGACGAAGGTCTGCTCTGAATCTCCCCTCCGTCTTATACGGTTATTAGGGCCCACGCATAATTTATGACTTAACCCGTATAACGACATGACGTATTCAATACACATGCACAGATACAGAAGCTGGCGGCTTCTGCCTTTAATTGAATATTGACGATAACAATAGCTGTATTGTTTATACATTACATTCGGAAAGGGTTATGTCAACCTTTGCACAAACATTTACAAAGTAACGAATAGGCAAAGGTTAAGATGTACATATAATGTACGAGTACTTGCAGCGACTAAATTATGCGGTAAATGTAAAATTTACAAATATATTTTTCCTACGTTAAATTTGTTGGTTAACTTTCGCGTAATTTTGATGAAAACCTAACTTAAAACCTACACCTAATCGGGGACGAAGGATTTACTTTCCAATCGTAATTAATTTTTACATTTTATCTATTGTCCCACTGCTGGTCACGGGTCTTCTCTCAGAATGAGAGAGTTTTAGGCCATAGTACACCGCGCTGGCCAAGTGCGAATTGGTGGAATTCACACACCTCCGAGAACTTTTTTTTTAAGATCTCTCGGGTGTGTAGGTTTCCTCACGATGTTTTCCTTCACCGAAAAGCAGTGATAATTAATATCTAATATGCACATTAGTGGTGCGTGCCTGGGTTTAAACCTCGGACCTCCCGATTGAGAGGGCAACTTTTAGGCTATCAGAGGAGTTTCAACTATTAGGCTATCACTGCTCATTTTATCTATCATTTAACGTTAATTTCGTGTGAATTATTTTGCTTTAATAAACGCTATTATCACTAGGTAGGCAGGTATGTCAGTTCGTCTGCGCTAAATAGCGAAATTCTATTCGTGCGTTCTCCATCAGTTAAGTCAAAACGCGGTCACGAAAGAGAAATATTTTTAACAGTTCAGATAACATGTGGAACCATATTAGTATGAGTCATGATAAGTCCAGATAATCTTTGCTTTGTTAAAGATTACGTGACTAAACCCACCTTTTCGCACTTCAGGTAAATTTTAATGGAATTAAATATTATGCATTACGGACATTGCATATCTAAGTGTCTACTGTCATTGTCTGTCTGTGCATTGTAAATGAATAATGCAATGAAGGCTCTTTCTTAACATAACATCGAAGTTACCGCTTACAAATAATTTTATTTTTAGACTTGAATACTACATCAGATGCATATTGAAAACTAGTAATAAAATCATTTGATCGTTAATGCATTTAAACGTTTGAGTAACGGCTCTTAACCTTGTAGATGTCGAACAATTAAATAAAAAATCTACATAAAACATAATCTAAGTATCTGTTGAGGAAAAAAACGATGCTATTGCAACATCTTAACTTAAACTGAGATTAACGTTCTAAATAGTTCTTAAATCAATTTTATTTCAATAAAATCTACGAGTTTTCCTAAATAATTCTTGGTTACGGGTATTTTACATTTCTTTTACATAAATACCATTATAATTATGCAATGCGGTACAGTTCCGATTCGTAGTGGTCTTTGTGAAAATATGTGCCGGTAAGATTATCTCTCTTTGTGAAGTTAATTTAGACAAGTAACTAGCACTGACAAAAATAATATAAATCTGGCACCAAGTTCCAAAAATGCGAACAACATATAAAATAATCTACAGATTATTTCAAGGAGCCACACGTTATTATAAAGATCTTGTGGCGGCCCTATTTACAATTATTTGTCATTAAAAGCACCGGATGTGTGGTCTCTACTTAGAAAAACACGTTTCTCCAGGCCATTGCCATAATAGCGACGCTGATTCGGAGATAAAAAATAATTATAACCAATTACACGGTTAGTAGTATGTGCATGTACAGAATAGAAAGCAAATATCAGATGTGTTTGGTATAGTGCAGAAATATAATGTAATACTTGTAAGAGCGAATGCCTTTAGGGTTTCTGCAGCACAAGCCTCACTTTTTGCCACTCAACAGATTTAGTGCATCTTGATAAACCATTCTGCTGCATCTGATTATAAATGGCTACATTAAAACGAATTTATGACTTTAACAGCAATTATAATAACTGTAGAAAGTATGTGAACCACCGATATGGATCAATCTTTTTATAGTAACCAGTAGTTTAAAATATTCCCTACGGCAATGTGTTTCGTCAAGTGCATTGGTTGGAATATTAGTGTTACTATTGAGAGCAATGCGATGCTAACGGTACTTAAAGACGGAAATAATTTTCAAAAGTTAAAGCTTTTTCCCACTCATCTACTCTCCAAAATCTATTTAAGAACACTTAATCGTTTTGAATCCTTTCATGTGTTATTCTATTTTTAAAGTTAAAAGTATAGCTATCACGGATACTCAAATATAAATGTTTTTACAGTAAGTACCAATACCAAGTATACCTTAATTAATAATTGTAATTTTAGTTGTGGGTATTCTTTAGTGTGAATAATGTATAAAGATGGAAATATTAGTGATACTAAGTGTGTGATCCGGCAATCATCGAAGATTGAGGAATTTAACAAAGCATATCTAATACTATAATAGATATGGCCGTAACCACGTCGCCAATTTATAATGGCTCGCCTATTCACGACGGATTTGCAACAATCCGTGCCCCAAGAAGTCGTATCAAGATAAGAAATTTAGTAGAACCAAATCATATTTCAAATCTACCTCAGAGGCATTCTGAATATTTCACGCTACAGAGACCTTCAAACAGTAATTTTCTAGACAGTAGTTGTGGAGTGCAATACGTAGCTAATAATGAACCAAGAAATATTTCGCCGAGCAAACCGTCACGACTCAGCTTCACGGAGCCCATCTATGCCAAAGTAACGCCACCGCAATCAATTTGTAATTCTCCAGTAAAGTACGTTAATGGTAGGAATGAAGTTCATTATGATTCCATAGACACGAAACCGCGGCGACGATTGAAGAGTCTGGAATTAAGAGACGCGGATCTGAGATTAGATGAAAAAAGCCTCGGAAGCTTAAATAACGGTGATCGCCAATCGTATGAGCTGCACATAGCTAACCAGGACGTCTCGGAGCAACATTCCGTGCGCACGGACACTACGGGATCCTCTATCGACTATAGAAAGAGCAATAGCGATAGAGACAACTGCTCGGAATCCTCGGCATACCTTACCGATAACGATAGGCCCATATCAAGTTACAGTGACAATTCCACAATACCATCTACCGACACGGAAGACGTATTGAAAGATCTACCGAACAAATCTAGATTTCATAAATCACCGCAGAAATATGCCACTTTAAACATGCGACGCCCTAAATTTATTGATATTAAGCCGCCGGGCTTCAAAGATAATCCGTTCTACGGAAGTCTACATCGAAACAAAATGGGCTATCATTCCGAACCGAACACGCCTCTATCTGATCGTCCAGATTTAAATGAAGAGCCCAATGTACTTAATGAAGTGCAACAAATACCGAGAATGCCTCTGCAGTATAACCGAAACAACTTCAAGAGATCCGTTAGTGAAACGAATGGATTTTCTAAGCGGCTTAGCTATAGGCATTCGTTTAGTGCGGATTATAAACCGCAACCACTTGTTAAAAGGCCTCACAAATGTTGCGAATGTATAACTGGAATTCCCGCAGAAGATACGGAAACGATTAAATCTTCGAGAACCCTAGGAACATTATATGAGTCCCAAGATCCGAAGGTTGGATGCCAAACAATTCTTCGCTCGAAGCCTCCTATACCATGGTGGGAATTAGCCATCAAGAAATCGCGCTACAAAAGCTGTCCAATTCTCGAGGAGGTACGTATTTTAATCAATATTTTTTCTTATATTATTTCTTAATACGATATGGAGTGAATGAATGTATAAATTGATTTTTATGTACCCTTGGATACTATAAAATGCGTATGAAGATTTTAACTGCCACTTAATTGACTTCCGCTAGAAATAAAAACATAATTGATTCTGTCGGAGCAAGTGGCCATAACAAGTGTCAGCTGTATGGTGTTCGTTGCAATACATCCAATGGGGAAATATTTTTTTATCGGGTAAGTACGTTATAATAAAGGGCGAATATACATTTATATGTACATATATTTGTAATGTAGGGAATATTTGTGAACCTGCTTGCTTTGTCTTCCGGCTTAGGACAGGTGGCGGGTGTGCCATGGTGATACAATAATGGAGATACAATTAATGGTAATTTTAGGGGAGAATACCTTTTGTAATTAAAGTAATTGATGTTTTTTACTCTTGCGATGGTCATGTTTATATTGTTAAGGGGGCATTTATTCAAATATGCCTACACATGTTATGTAAAATAGAGAGTGCTACATTAAAACTAACTTTTACTCATTTCACCTCCGGTTTCTAATTTATGGTGGTTTATTTTTTATTTCGGCCTTCATACATCACAGCTTTTAAGTATTTTTTCTACATTTAGGGTGACAGGTCCAAAAAAAGTAACGCGGCGTAACTCGACCCGGGTTTACGGATTGATGAAAAAAACTCTACCTGACTACCAAAAAAATATAATTCATGTTTGGAAGTTAACTTAATTTTGTGTCGAGGTCCAATTCACTGATCCCAGTGATTTAGAAATGCCTATTCCCACGGCTAGACACCGGTGACGACAGGTGTCTATAATATGTTAATAAACAACTCGGCGAAAATTTGACAGCATGATCGTAACATACGATCGACTGCGTAACAGAAATTTGATTGGAAAATATATGACATAAATTTGTTATGTTTTCTAAGAAGAACACACCACTATTTTTTAATTCTATAAAGTCCGCTTCTAACCATTTTAAAGTCTCTTTGAAAATACTTACGTCTCGGATTTATCTGTAAATAAAAATAAGATAAGGTTATTGTTTACAATGAAAAAAGGTGGAGGTTAAAATGTGACCGTTTTTAAAAACATAATTTACGATTGGTACAAAAAAATGGTTAAATAAATGGTAAGTTAAAGAAAGGTTAAGTCGAAATCGCATGAGTTTCTGTTCCACCAATTTTTTTGACTTTTTATTTTTAATATTTGTTATCATACACCAATAGAACAACATGCATATAATAGATTAATTGTAATTAAATACACAATTATATGTATAAATTACATACTTTGTTAAGACACTTGATATTTCTACTTGTTTCGGTGAAATAAATAAATCGAGAACGCCGACAAATCTCGATTTTTTCATCTTCACTTAAAATATAACAAAAATAGGGGTATTTTATTATTTTTCAATGTTTTGAGTCAAATTACAATTATACATAGATTAAACTGTACCTTATTAGGTAAGTTTAAAACGATTGTGAGGAAATATGAAAATTACTACAAAACAGGTATAAATCAGAACTGTAGTCATTAGTAACAGAACTGCTTAGACGTTTTTAATTGGTTGGCTTTGTTTTTAGGTGAATATCGGCCGCAATATGTTTCCCAAATAAATAATCGATTATTGGCGTCTAAATTACACTTAATTTATTCATTATTCCGCTGTAAAGGGTACGATTGTGTGAATTGTGTGAATGCAGTATACTCGATGTACCAAAATTATTGTTGCAACATTATTGCGTTACGTAAACTAAATATATTAAGCATAATTCATGACGATAATTTGTAACTACATACATTGGAGAGCTAACTTTGCAAAACTAACATTAATAATAGTTAGTTTGGCGCTAAGTCAATGTAATGGAGGTAAATATTAAATTACGTTTTATCACGAACCTATTATTCCTTATTTTAATCCAAGAATGGAACGTGCGTACCTTTGTGGTTACGTACTAGCCCATAAAATTATGACCGTCTTCAAAATGACTCCATACCTACATCACGTCTTGCTTTCAGACGCCTAAAATAAAAACTTTAGGTAAGACTGAGTCGGAGTACTTTTTGGAATTAGTAACATTCAGAAATTAAATTTAAATGGGACGCCTAATTTACCTGGGATTAACAAACGTCTTCTTCTCTTTTATGTATCTATCAAATGAAAGTTTGGAGAACTTTCATTCTCTGGTTTGGTCGTATATAATTGTAAAACATAAAATAGTTCTTAGTTCAACAACAAATTCAGAAGTTATTATATGCCTATTTATATTTTCTAAGTACGGACAAAACTGCAGAACACATCTAGTAACTAATAACAAAGACCACATGCGTCATAACTGAACTGATTTAGATAACCCCTGTTAAAAAGTGAAAGTCTATCCACAGTGACTTGAAGTCTACATGGATCAACGTATTGACCTAGCCCTTACGCCAGTTATAATATTGTCCGTTGCGGTGGTGGCGAATGGCACACTTTCGAAACACCCGCATCCGTCTTAGTATTTTCTCGTAGGGCTAACATGCAAGAGTAGTATTTCTTGAGCTCGCGTTACACTAAGATCACTTTTTAGTCAAAGATACTTATTATAATCGAGAACAACTACATTGTTTTAAAAAAAGTAGTAAACGACCTCGCTTGTACATTTTCATGCCCCATTACTCCATCTCTACTGGAGTAAATCTGAACCACACATCATCTCACAATTAATACGAATTGATAAAAAGAGCTACTACTTAATTAAATTACCTACCTATTTTATTTTACCTGCTGTTAGTCATAATGAACTATAAGTTATTTTAACAAGCGATTTGTCTATTTTTGAACGACCATGGTCACTGGAAGTCAAATAAAGTATCATTTTCGCAATGTAAGACTATATTACTGTATTACACAGAACCAGACTTTCAAAGAACAGTAGCTCAACCACTTCAGATTGACAGAAATAGATGTGGCATGGTATTGCTGCAGTGTAACCACAAATAATTCTACCACACAACCTGAACCTTGAAATAAACTAACAGATTTAACTTTTTATATAGATAAAGAATAGGCGAACAATTTTTCTTTAGTATGAATAAAGAATTATGTAGATAATTGCTTAAAACATAATTGGTTACTTTGAATCGTCCGCCATATTGCATATAGGCAGATGTCACTAAGCTTAATTATGCATTGACGTGTTTAATATATTATGTATCCAAAATTTCACCACTTCAACCAATTTCAATCGGGTGGGGTTTAGTGTTATAAAATTCAATTAATAGACTTGACTGTCATATATAGTTCCATACGAAAAACGCAAGTTAAATGAAAGCTAGTAAAACATCACAGCAATATTTTCTTGTATCGATCTGACTAAAAAGTACCATTGTTTCTCGGAGTGATAAATTTAGCTTCTCTTTATCTACTGCAAATTCAATATCAGTAGTCTATTGTGCGGTATCAAGTAACTGGATGTAATGTTACATTCACCGTACGATACGCAGAGAATTTATTTGTTGAGTAAATAACAGGGTTGTCAATGATTTTTTTAAATTTTTTTGTTCTTATAAATGATGCCATAAATATAACGTTTTAATAAATAAATAAATTAATTAAACATACCTAAATCCAATGTAACCTACAAAAAAAAAAAACAATAGAATACTAAACGGCCAGCTTTATTTTAAATCCAAATACTATTGTAACATATACTAAATCTAATCATTAGACTCAGTAGTTATAATGGTTTAGTAGTCTTTTTTTTTAAGTAGCTTATTGATACCCATACAAAAGTGACACTGGCAACCCCAAGCACACGTGTATGAGTTGTGAGCAGTAATATAGATAAGACACGATATGCCTTTCAATGAGGAAGATCGCACTTGAACAAATATCTCCATTGTCATAACGACAATGACACGTGAATAGGTGTCATGCCCCGAAAATAACGTGGGTTCAGTTGAGTTGAACCGTTTATCGTTTGCTTAGATTTCACTTCTACAATCTTGTTATGGTACATGCTATGATGTCTGTTAGTTATGTCTAGCGCGAATAGATCTTACGTTTTCATGGCAGGGTGTCGTTGCCTGCATACTTTTATGTGCGACCATCGTAGTCCTCGGGAGTAGCAACGCATCTGTAATTAACTTTCAAATAGAACCCCTGTCCTATATAAGTTGCATTCAGAGATATCCATGGGCAGCAGTGTCTACTTACCATCAGCGGACTGCATGCTCGTTTGCTTGCTCATCTTTTGGATAAAATTAGTAAGTACGTTTAACTAACTTAGGGCCGATACCCATAGACGTTATGCGGTGCTGCACTGCTACAATGAGCGGTGATTTCCGACGCAATGCAGAAATTCGCGACGTTCAACGCGCTGCGTTTTCCGCTGTTAGCATTAAAAAAGGCCTCGAGTATTTTACTTTAAAAAATAGCCGTAAATGTTATGCTGAATAACATTAAATCTGAAGTTTTATTTTACTATTAATAAAATCCTAAATAGGTGATAAACGTTAAAACCCACAAACTGCAACTCCAATTTTGTTTACACATCCTGCGTTAAAACGTGATATGAAAAAATAAAGTATGTATAAGTGCGAAGTGGGCGGATTTTACAATATCTGTCATATAAGTGTATCGTTTTATAGAGGCCACGTAAAGTTTTATTCAAGTAAACCCTGCATAAAAGTCCAAATACGATTATAAGGTACTAAAACGAATATACAACACCTACTTAACAATTTTGTGAGAATAAGCCTACGCACTATTTGGCCGTATTGTTTTGTTTTTCTTTTTGTTATAATCACATTTATGACCTTTAACATTACTTGCGTTGATTGTATATGTAAAATATTTATTACTAGGAATTTAAAAGTAGTTCAGTTATGTTCCGGTAAAATTTATAGCGGTATGTCGATCTACACTTTTCTCAATGAAAATGACAATGGAACAGATTGCATTTTATCGCAGATTATATAGGAAAAACATATTTCATTAAAATGTATTTAACCTGCAACAAAATATTAAGTTAAATCTTAAATGTCTTTATAAACATCTGTATTGTGTCAGCACATGCTATAGGGAAATGTAATCTATAAAGAGTCGACGCTATGTACGATACCCTTTTACTTACTTTACAAAAACCCATGATTAAATTATTCCACCGGGATCCGAAGTTACACCACGTGTTGCGTGACGTTCATAATAGTAAATGCTAGAGGGCAACGCACTTCAAATGTACTCCTAATCTATCAGACAATTGCTTTCTTGCTTCACCGTGTTACGCGTTCTTTGTATCTCAGTCCCTTGGCGAACCTAATCACAAAATGATAAGTTTACGAAATCGTCCATTGTCGGGAAGAAATTTGTTTATAAACAATAATGGGTTTAATGGAATCTCCTACTCGTGCCGGTTCCTACTCGTGTGACTCCGCACCTGTCTTCATAAAACTATGTACTCTCGTAGCTAACTAACCTGCAATCTTTGGGATATTTATAATAGACTAATGACATACATCCATAAAATCAGTTTTTGTAGTTCAATTATGTTAGCGTGCGGTTGGCGGAATGGTCCATCCGCCATACAACTGGTCATTTGATAGCCTCTGAATTCTTCAAGCGCGGCTGTTTCTACAGCTGTTGATTAAAATAATTATAGTAAAATTAGCTCCCACCTGTCGATTCTACAGCAGTCGTAAAGTTCTCTACATTTCTTGTAATTTGTGTATGTGTTCCAACATATTAGCTATATTATTTTCTTGCACTAATCTTGTAATTATTTTCGCCTATTTTAGTCGAAACATATGTAATAGTGCAAAAGTATATAATTAACCAATGACTAATAGATAACAATGAACGTTTCGTGTATATTATAGACACACATCGATAAAAACATAAACACCCTGAATCCATAGCCACACACAAACCAGACACTTAAATATACTCTTTAGATGTCTGCTCGACCTAGAGTCACACTTAAACCCAACAGGCCAACATAGTAACTAGGTGCTGTGACCAGTGCGCCCAACAACACCTCAGTACCATGTTACATGTTATTTACGATACTAATCTATAAAATGAGATGGTGTGTGTCTGTTTGGTACTCAATGACGCTAAACGCCTTGTCCGATTTACATTGAATTTTGCATGGATGTAGGTTATATATGTGGACAGTTTATAGGATATTTTTGACTTCGATATTTTGCATTACTTAAAAATGGTGACATTTTTTGTTACATTTGTCCGGTTTCAGTACTGGATATTATGTACACCGCACGGGTAATTCAGCTAGCTTACGATATTTGTCACTCCACTTTCAGATGATATTCTAACAGTAAGTCATGTTCACATTACTCAAGGCAGCTGAATGTGCGTTATTTTAATTTACCATGTAATGTGATAAAAACATAGCATATGTCCTTACCGTAAGTGGACAGAAAAACGACATTGCTTAGAAATAAAAATAGAAAACTAGTACTTTCCAACGGGACCCAGTTAGAACGAGAAGTACAGGTGTATCAGATAAGTTTTTACTTGGACACGTGCAAAAGGTGCTGCTGTCTCGTGGGGGGATCTATCAATGGCGAGACACTGTAATTGGTTAAACGGCATGCGCACGCGCAGGTGAATTACATACTCTATAAAGAAAATAGCCATACATTAAATTAACGCTGCTTTTAAAAAAGCCATTACGAGAACAATAAAGGAGCCTTTTATTTTACGTTACCTGATTAAACTTGGTTTACGGATACTAAATGCGGTATTTAAAATTTATTACTTAACGTAAAGAAAACGAGGCCTCAGGTTGATATGGCTACTGCTCATACTCTTGTAAAATAAAATTGCATAATGGCAATAGGTTTTACTGTTAGATTGATTAGGATCTCGAATCATAAACAGTAATTATATTCTCAGATAAGACATAAAATGTAACCTGTAACTAATAAGTGCAGGTAACGGTTAATATCGGAAGATAACTGTAGAATAAATAATCTAATCACATTAAAATAACCTTAACTATTGTTGTTCATAATTTTTTTCAACTAGGTATGTTATTTTATCCTGGAAGTAAAACTTTGTGCTTTACGATACCCCATCTTAATTACTTTAGCCTGTAGTATGCAAACTCGTATATTTTCAAAGGCAACATATTACGTTAATAAAATTTTGATAGGGATCAGGGCCGTTGACCCAAGTTTAATTTCGCTGAGTGTTCCCGTGACGTGCTGCAAACAAAGGGTCCCCTGTCCAGCCCACACCCAGGGTTCAGTACATTTCTATGAGTCATTTTCACTGCCCGCATATTTATCCTTAACCTTACAGCAATTGCTTAATGTAAACGACATTATTCTATTAGCGTATTGAGGAAAGGCAAACGAGAGTTGGTCTTTTATTTTTTGTTTTTCCGTTCTTATGCTTGCTTGGACATTATTTGTATAAGCTTAGCAAGAAAACGTGAACATATGAACATTAATAGGGTTTTATGTCCAGAAAGTAATTCTTATATAGTTGCTACTTGGAATTTTTGTTAATGACACTAAGTAAACAGGAACGTCTTCAAGCTTTTAATATATTTTTGTCACATTTTGTTTAAATCGCGGTTACAACGGGTTAAGATTATGTAGGTACACATACATGAGGCGCAAACAAAAACAATCTTCTAGACTGTTGAACAACTATATGATTAATCATGTCATCTATAGTTTTTATTTAATCCATCAATAAAAACAAAGCGGAAGCTACTTAGAAGTAATAAAGTAAGTACTTGCGTTTTTTAACGCAAGCAATTTAGCTGTCAACGATCGCCAGAACGGGTTTTGACCACGAGAAGTTCATTAAAAGGTAGTGATGTTGACTGGTAATAACTAAAGGTATATGAGAAATACATGTATGGAATCATGCGCGTTATTCAGCCCGTGTACATCCTCGCGTGATGCATGTAATATAATTGAAATGAAAGAGATTAACAAAAAAAATGGTAAATAATAATAATGAAATAAAAAGTATCTTATCAGTATTATGTTTTTATTTAATTTGAAAGTCAGTTTAAAAAGATTAACCCGGGGGTTTTAATACGTAAGAGCTTGCTTAAATAGTATTACAAGTATACAACGATTTGTTAACAACTATGTGTTATTTAAATGTAAAATTATTTTATTTATTTTTATTTATTTGTATAAATAGAATTCTGAATGGGAATAAACGGTTAAAACTTAACAAAAAGCATAGATAACACGAACTACTCCGTTCTGCTCTTTGCGAATGTAAGAGTTATCAAATATTGCATAGCTTAGATTGTCTATTCGCCAAATGAAATAACTCGCCGGGTAAATAATCAGGATAATTTGACGATGATGTTAATATTTGTTAGGTAAATTAGAAAATCATATATGCCTAGATAATAATCTATATATGTAGAACTTAGATATGACAGATAACTACAACGTATCTGCTGAATTTTCATGTACCTAAACCTATAAATGTTAGCAATTAAATACTGCTGATGAAATAAAGTTAAGATGGATTATCATATCTTTGCTTTAAGTTGACTTTTAGCGTCTAGTAACTTACTTATACTTAATTTACCATTATGTATGATAGGGTCAGTTTTCTAAGAATTTCTGCGTAGCCTTAAAAGCAAGCAAATTGGTTAACATACGTGGTAAGTATTAGCAAAACTTAAAGCCTTACTTAAACTTAAAGCAGTTAATTGCGCTCGTTGTTGGTAGCTTACAAAACCCGAAGTGCGTATGTATATTTTTCCAATTTGTTCGCCTCTGAACAATCTATATTATGTATTTACTTTTACTAGATGAACGTGTCTACTAAACTACTATTGGTAGTACAAACTCGCCTACTCATTATTCAAAACAAACTCTCCTAAATGGGCATACTAAACAAATCAGTGAACAGGTTATATAAATGTGGGTGATTTGTAAAACAATTAAAACCATAAGTTTATTTAAATTAATTGTAATACAATCAATTTGGGTAACATTGAACAGCGGTGTAACTTTGAACAAAGTTGTGAAAAAAATATATTAATTTATTACATGGAAACTTCTTGTTGTTTCAATATTGTACCTGCGTAAAATGGATTGCCAAAATGTTGTAATAGCAATGAAAGTAAAAAAAAGGTACCTGTTAATGTCATAATTTTAAAAAATACCGCCTTTTCCGTAGTAAAGTTGTTGCAAGTGTTTGATGCTCCGTTTTGAAATAGCAATTATAATATAAAACTTACCGTAAACAGGTATGTTTTGATGTTTAATCTTTAAAATGTATATTGTATATTATTATTTTGAAACTGTACTATCCGTATCCCATGTTGAATATTGCGTAAAACTGCTAAACTTTTGACGACGTCGAAATTGGATGTAATACGGGTAACTTTGAACGGTTCAAAGTTACCTGTATCATAAAAAAATATTTTTTTCGGAGGCTCAGGGTCGCTCAGCGTGCTATGGAGAGGACTATGCTCGGAATTTCGCTACGAGATATGATTCGCAACGATGAAATCCGTAGACGAACGAAGCTTACCGACATAGCTCTCAAAATTAGCAGGCTGAAGTGGCAATGGGCTGCCACATCGCTCTTAGGACCGATAACCGATGGGGAAGAAAGGTCCTCGAGTGGCGACCATGTTTAGGCAAAAGGAGTACCGGTCGCCCCCCTACCAGATGGACCGGTGACCTGAAGAAGACAGCGGGAAACCGTTGGATTCAGAGGACACAGGGCCGGTTGGAGTGGCGCCATTTAGGGGAGGCCTATGTTATGTCCATGTTCCGTCCATCCTTTTTTTTTTGTTTTCGAGAGGGAAACCTTCCAAAGGTACCCGATGTTCCGTCCATCCTATGGATGGATGGAATAAATAAACAAAAAAAAACTAGTATCTTATTTTACCACCAAATTGATCGACCTTGATTCATATGGCAAGACCAAGTTGTCTATTGTATTTATATATCAAAATAAATGTATTTTTTATAGATTTGGTTTTAATTAACAAAAATATGTTAATTAATTTTACTCAGACCTTAAAATATTAGATTAATGACGGATTTTATATCCTCAAAAAATTATATTCAAAGTTACCCATAACTAAGGATAACTTTGAATTTGAGTTTTAGGGGTAATTGTGGATAGTTTAATTGTTTTCTCCGTAAATTTATTGTGTTAGATTAATAAACCAGCTAAAAAGGACACTATTCATTTAGTAAAAACAAGGTGCAATAAATATAAAACAAATTATAATATCACAAATATTGTAAAAAATGTTCAATGTTACCCAAATCGAGGTTACATACCGTATTTAGTTATTTTTTTGATTCATACGAGTACATGGCGGGTATATACGATAAGATTCATATTAATAATGTTTAAAATAATTTAAAATACATTTTAAAATAATAAATCGTTTTATGTACAATTTTGTGTTAAGGTGCAATATAGGTACATGCTTAATAGTTAATAATCATTCGTGAGAAATAAGTTATTAAAATAATGTAAAAAGCAAACTTAATATGACATATATTCCTAAATTACTTCATCTAATCTGTGCTCATTATTTAAATCAGTTTTGAATTTATAAAGTAATTAACAAAATCTATGAATGTGGGCGTTAGACTCAAATGCATACAACCGAATGTAGCGTTGAGCTCATTAGAAACATAATTGAAAAAATTAAGTGGAAAACGGGCACCATCATGTTATTAGACTTTATAATTGTGGATCAAACTAAAATATGTATCAGCAACTAATTAAAAGATTTCCCACACTTTGTTTCAAGTTAGAACTTTGATAGAACATAAATGAGTTAAAAATAAATCTCAACACAAACTTCTGTTACTTAATATGGGACGTCGAAAGCGGAAACATTTCTTGTGTTCTAACATCCGTCACTAAAATCTATGCACGAAACACGACTCGAACTAAAAAAACCGAAAGATATGAACTGATGATTATGATTTTAACGTGATTTCACCATTGTGTATGTTCTTTCGTAACTTACTGAAATTACTTCGAACACCTTAAAATGCAAAAATTTGGGCCGTGTTAAGTATAATAAAAATATGGTTTAATGAAGAGAAATTGTTTGAAAAAATGTTGCCTGCTATCTTCACATCTTAATACAGTATTAAAATTGCAATATCCATATAAAAATTAGCATTAATTTAGCTTGAATCTTGATACTATCATAATATCTTCATCACATTACACACCCGGCGGTTTTGCAAATTGTGTAGTGGCAATTTGTTTGCATACCATTAGAATTCGTATTCCGGTGTTTGTGGTTTTTGTGAGCTCCTCTGTTTATAAACAAACGATCAGTGGTTCCCGAGTCGTTGATATAAACCCGACGAATTCTTTACGCTAATGTTTTTTTCGTTCTAGAAATGTTGTCTACTATATTACAAGATTATGTTTAACTCGCCCTGTTAATTTCAATAGTTTGTATTGTTGTATATTTTGTGTTCGTCATTGAAAGCTGTTCGTGGTTGAAAGCAAATAATTAAGTTGTAAATTTATAAAAAAATCTATATGGCGAAGATCCCAAAGTGGTTTAACAATTACATTAATGCGCCCACATACATGATATGGCTATCAAACGAATGTGTTCTAACAATAATACAAAAAATGAAGGTATTTAAAAGCTCATTTTTATAATCGTTTAAAATTAAGTGTGCATATTTCTTTCACTTTTTTTCTAATTTATATAAACGAAGATGAAGCGTGAACAATATCGACGAAGTTAAATTTAAATAAGAACCTGTCACACTCATTACGAAATGTGATCTTGGTAATTTATTACTATGAAGGAAGGTTACGAAAACTTAATACGGTGGAGTATAGAGAGTAAATCATTAGGTAACCATAAACCGTGACTAATTATTATGAACAACTCTGTACTGCTTATATCATTTATTTTAGACACACGGTGTCGTATTAGTAATATGCTAATTAATTTAAAACAAGCTTTAGGATTTATGGTACACTAAAATTAATTATGAAAGTTTCATATAAATCCTATTGCACTTGTCATAAATACAAATAGAATGTGATAAATACAAAACCAAATATATAAGAATACAGATAACAAAAGGAATTTAGAATTATTAGGAATTTAGAACTATTTAAGTCTGCCTAATAGTTACATAGCGTTAAAATTGCTAGCATAGTAAATAATTTTATCCTTCTTTTCTAAAGGTAATTGTATACTTATTGGAAAAGCTAGCCGCACCCTATGGCGATGAAAAAATCATCGTAAAGAACCTGAGTGATGATTCTCGATGTTATTTATATGATTTTAAGACTGTGTAGAGTCTGCCAAACCTTATGCCACGCCTACTTCTAACGTGAAGCATTGCTTGCGTTTCGATAGAAGGGTGTGGTTGCCGGCACACTTTATATGAGGCGACCATCCTAGTCCTCGGGAGTAGCAACGCATCTGTGATTAACTTCAGATAAAACCTTTGTTCTATATGAAGTTGCTTGCAAATGTCCATGGGCGGTAGTGACCACCATCAGGTGGACTGCATGCTCGTTTGCTACTTCAGTCAGATATAAAAAATATGAATTTAAAGCCCTGTAGAGTCTGCCAAACCTTATCCTCATTCCAATTAATATTCTGAGAAGACCCATGTCCAACGGGGTTACAAATGGGTCAACGATACAACCGTGACTAATTCCTTACGAGCAAGTGTTGTAATATTTCTTTTATTTGTTTTAGGCACACGTGGTGTCAGCTTTCGAGCAGAGCTTATCGAACATGACGCAGCGACTCCAACAGCTAACCGCGACCGCAGAGAGAAAGGTACGTTTAACTTGATCTGGGTAATTCGTGCCGTTTATAGGTTTCTCGTACGACCATATAATATTTTGACAATAATGTCGAGAACTATACCTGTATGCATTATTATGTATTGGCGAAAGGAATTGAGTGAATGGAAACGTAAATCTGTCACTGATCGGTAAATAGATCTATAATTTAAAAAAGTAACATTTTTTCCGTGTGTTTTAAGTTATGTCAAAGGAGGAAAGATCAAGGAAAGAAGTTGGCATTGTCAATTTTTTTTTGTTAATGCCCAATTGAAGTAGTAAACGATGTAGTACCGTAGTATAGCTGATGGCCAATGGGCACTGCCAATCATGGATATCTTTAGCCAATTTCATATAGAACAGGGGTTCTGCGTGAAGCCGATCGCAGATGTATTATCTTACCGTTACAATTTGAACATAACTGTCACTTGTTAATTATGTCTTTTCGATTAAGGTTGTAGACATTTCGTCACGTAACGTAGTTGAGACATAAACGTTAATAAACTAATCATGCATCAACACACCAACTAAAATTAAGCAAACCGTCAGCTTCATCAGTTAGGGTCAATCAATCCAAAATTCAGTTGTAAGCTACACACACATATGAACTTACGAAGCAAGTTAAATAAAAGCTTGTAATAACGATTGCAGTTACAATTCTTTTCTCCTCTCTCGATTGATTGACACCAAAAGTCGGTTGAAGTAATGAACTACCTATGAAGTAACAAATGGTGTATGTAATGAGGAGTATAAAAACTAATAAAGATGGCAGCCGGAATGAATTGCTGATGTCTCTATCCATGCATTAGAAAACTAGTTTTATTTGTGCTAAATGTATCTAAGTGGGTGTATCATTTGGAGAGTAGATACTTGTATAAAATAAGTTCTTGCTAGTCTGGTTCCCTTGGATGCTTTTAAGAAAAGTTGCATGATTGTAAAATCTTTAAGGTACGTATATTTGTTTATATATTTATGTGTGTAAAATGTAACATGTTAACTTATAAAAATAAAATGTATCTTTTATTTATCGTTGCTATGAATAGTCTGTGTAGTATGTTGTCCACCAATTCGCACTTGGCCAGCGCGGTGGACTATGGCCTAAAGCTCTCTCATTCTGAGAGAAGACCCGTGCCCAGCAGTGCGACAATAATGGGTTGACAACGAGGTGAGAGACATACCTAATCCTTTCTGCGTAGTTCAGACTACGTTACATAAGAAAATGTTATGCAAAATATGCTACCAGTTTAAATTGTGCGCTGCCAATCAACCGGGTTTAAAGTTTTATTTTGAAGACAGACTGAAATACATATATTCTTTTAAGCTGCTCAAATTCCCACGAGACTTTCAATGATACATTTTATTACATCATAAGACATTATGTCAGTCATAATGTCATTATGACTTGTTAACCGACTTCCAAAAAGGAGGAGGTTATCAATTCGTCTGTATTTTTTTTTTTTTTTTTTTTTTTTTTTTTTTTTTTTTTTTTTATATTTGTTACCTCATTTCTCCGGACTGGGTGAACCGATTTAGATGATTTTTTTTTTATTTGAAAGGTAGTGCGTGTCATAGGGTCCCATTTTTTTTTAGTATTTTTTTGACTAGGGCATCCATAAGAAAAACGCATAAGTCTTAAATTTGCATTTTCAATGTACGCGATAAATGTATGAATAACTCAATATCCCGCCAACCGATTTTGATGATTCTTTTTTTATTAGAAAGGATGTACTCCAGGGGTAGTCTGATAAGAGTTTGATAAGGTTCTAATCATAGGATCTTCAACTTTTTGGAGCAAAATAATAAAATTAGTGATAGTCGGCCGAACCTTAGCTGGAGAAGTCCAATTGAGTAAAATATAGAATAAAATTACTATGTAGGTATTTACTATGAAAAATTTGACCTTCAACTCTTCAATCCTGATGATGCAGGGGTACTGCTAGCCTGAACTATAAAAGTTGGTCGTTTGATGTTTGCGAATATATAATGAAATTGTTAAGCAAATTCATGGGACAAAAATTTGACCTTCAACTCCTCAACCCTGATGATGCAGGGGTACTTAAAGCCAAAACCATAGGAATAAGCCATTTGGTGCTTACGTATATGTTATAAGATTACTGAGCAAAAACATAAGATGAAAAATTTGACCTTCAACTCCTCAACCCTGATGATGGAGGGGTACTTCAATCCTAAACCATAGAAGTTGGCAATTTGGTGCTTACGGTTATGTAAAGAAAATACTAAGCAAAAATATAAAATCAAAAATTTGACCTTCAACTCCTCAACCCTGATGATGAAGGGGTACTTCAATCCTAAACCATAGGAGTTGGCAATTTGGTGCTTACGGTTATGTAAAAATAATACTAAGCAGAGGCACAAAATTAAAATTTTGACCTTCAACTCCTCGACCCTGATGATGAAGGGGTACTTCAATTCTAAACCATAGGAGTTGGCAATTTGGTGCTTACGGGTATGTAAAAATAATACCAAACAGAGGCACAAAATTAAAATTTTGACCTTCAACTCCTAAACCCTGATGATGCAGGGTACTGCAAGCCTGAGCCATAGAAGTTAGCCACCTGGTACTAACGTATATGTTATAAGATTACTAAGCAACAATATAAGATGAAAAATTTGACCTTCAACTCCTCAACCCTGATGATGGAGGGGTACTTCCAGAGGGGGCGCCCTGTTTGTATGAATTGTAAAAGTGTTTTATGTTTAATTTTTGTGAATATGTAGATGCACAAAGCAAACTTAGAGGCTTTATTTAAATACAAACATAAAAATATAGTCACTAAAAAGTGTAAAATAAAAACTTTTTAACAAAAAATATCTACCGACTTCCATGTCACAAAAAAGTAAAAAATAATTTAAATATATTTTGGTCTAGAACATACTCAGTACTTAGTACATAGTTCTGAAGTCGGTGCTCATATAGGACGTAGTTACCGTCGTCCAGCGAAATATGTCGAGCACCGACTTCAGGACTATGTACTAAGTACTGAGTATGTTCTAGACCAAAATATATTTAAATTATTTTTTACTTTTTTGTGACATGGAAGTCGGTAGATATTTTTTGTTAAAAAGTTTTTATTTTATTAACACTTTCTATTCGTAGATGTAGCCTTTCGCTATAATTTGGTCTAAGCTAGATGCCTCAAAAAGATTCCCAGATAAGATTCATCTGATACATTTCTAAATACATCCCGACAACGAATGCCACTGATTTAACGAGGCGTCTTTAATCGGTGAGAAAATCTTCTAATTAACTTTATACTTGTTAGCTGTCATATTTTTATTTTATCTATTCAAATTTGCAACAAGCTCATGAACTTTTAATAACTTTCTTATCTTTTAATACCGGAAAGATACGTCTACAAAGCCACTTAGGCGTGGAGAGTAGCTAAACTGATTTGATTACGAACAAACTGCATACAAGTATATAACTTGTAACACAGCTTTTAATAAAAGGAAAGATAAAACGGATGTGTCAATGGAAAAGGTTAGGTAATCTATCAATTCAACCGTACAAAACGAGGCATAACCGGCCTTAACTTTCTCTGTATAAGTTCACTGAGTTTTGTAAATTAACAAACACCGAATACTTCATCCTTATAGTGTATGGATAATAAGGATATATAATTCTTTACTTCTTTTCAAATTACTTAAAGGCTTCTTGAAGTAATTTGAAAAGAAGTAAGTTCGTTTTGAAAACAGATGAAGAGATTTTATCATTCGTATTGCTTTACAACTCAGCACGAACTATCTTATTATCATCTTGATAAATGGAACGGTAATCGTAAATCGGTAAATAAGAAATTAATGAGCACACCATCTTAGTCCGAGAGAATGGCAACGCCTCTATGATTGACTTTAAGTAGAACTTCTGCTCTATATGGAGTTGGTTACGAATGTTCATGGAAGATTGTCAACACTTACCAAAAATAAATTAAATTAATAAAATTTTCGATATAGGTATTCAAAACCAAACGACCACTGACTAAGCTAAGGATGAACTAAAGATATCACAATAACACGATTTGTTACTTTAAACAGGACTCGGAACTGACGGAGCTTCGCCAGACGATCGAGTTGCTTCGAAAGCAATCGATCCAGGCGGGTCTCACTACTGCGCACATGCAATCAATGGGCATCAGAGCTGACGGCGTCAACGTCACGGGCCCGGTAAGCAATATATCCTCAGAAATTGGTCTATTTATTTAATGTTTTTTATCAGATGAAAGTGGCAATAAGCATGCAGTCTACCTGATGGCAAGTGGTAACTGCCGCCCATGTACATGTGTAAGGAACTCTATATAGAACAGGAGTTCTATCTGAAGTCAATCACAGATGCGTTGTCACTCCGAAGATGAAGATGGTCACCTCATACAAAAGTGAGACGGCAACCGCACCCTTTCATCGAAACGCAAGAACTGATTCACGCTAGAAATAAGCGTGGCGTTTGTACCTCGCCGGTCAAACTACACTGGTAAAGGACGATCCACTTCTGGCTTCAAAGCCGACATACTTATTAGTTCTAGGGAGCAGTCTAGTTCATCTTTGATATGGATTAAGAGATATGGTATGTCAAATCTGCAATTCGAAATATTCTACTCGATTTATCAGAAATAACAATCCATCTCGTTTCCTTTGGGAAGTCGGTTGAAAAAAATCGCAATTTTAGGTTGTTATCTCTTCCACGTACGTATTTTTCAAGTTGCTAAATTAATATAAATAAGACGTTTTGACGGTAGAAACGTTGTAAGATTGTTCCACTCGATGCACTTACATCCTGTTTGTGCACTACAATGCAAAGCCAGACGGTCAATAACCATTCAATATCAAATGGATACCTAAACAGTATCACTTTTTCTTTCATTCTTATAAGTAGATCGTTTTTGTTTATCTCCATTGTTTAGTGGTTGGTTTTGTCATAGATATCACTAGATGATTGTAACGTCAGCAGTGTTAAATTAAATTTAAATAAAAGACCCTTAAGCCACATATTGTGATGGTTAAATGAAAAAAAAAAAACAAAAACATAAAAAAGGCAATGATAAGGAATGGTAACAGGTGCGATAACTTAAAAGTAGTACGAAGTAAATTCCGTGATTAATGTAGATACTTATGTACAGAGACGTCGGTTACAGTAACAGCATCGCGAGTTCAATGTTTTTTTTCCATCTCGAAATGCCCAAAGTGCCTAAAGAAGTGTTTATTTCAATAACGCCCTATACACAAGTACACACACACCCACAGTAGAAATTCGGTTTTGTATAGCCACATCCAGATGAGGAACTTCATCATTTATATATTAATTTTTAGTCGTGTACAAATTTATTAATTTTTAGTACCATTCAAACTCATTTTGGAACGCTGCTTTATACGATAGAGCGTAAGATAACATTTGGAAACTCTTTTTCATTATAGATACGTGTTAAAAATCGCTGTGCCCGGAAAATTCTGTCGTCGGTCGTTATTCTGTTTTTTTACCTAAATAGCAAGTTTTTTACGAAGTCTCTCAATAACATTTACATATTCAATATATCGAGGATACAACCAAAATGTTTATGTAAAAGGTCTAGTTCAAGGCTGAAACGTAGACAAATTTTATATTATGTCTACTTTTGGCAAAAAACCGTTTTATGTATGTTTTAAAGTTGTACAAACAGAATGATAAGAATTTCTTTGAAATTTTAAGTGATACATGGTAAGTTTTTATGCGTAAGATTAATGTCTGGTACTTCTGATAAAGTGGGCAGTTTGTCCTTAGTTTTTATTATTTACCTGGAACAAGTATTTTGGCAGCACTCTTACACTAAAACATTAGAATAATTAATCACCTACTTAGGCAACTTAAACTACGCATTACGCGGCAAGATTAAAATGTATGTATAACCAGATTTTGTGTATTGAAAACAGGCAGACACAAAATTTTATCTTTTTTAAATTATGTATCCATGACTGCCGCAAACCGGCCGGTGCCGTATTTGCGCCGTATCTGTCTTGGTAAATGTTATATGAACTGCCATCTATCAATCTATCAGCCCTTTCAGGGTTACTGCTAGACATAGGTCTAATGTTGACGACTCGCGTGGCGGAGCGGTTACCATACCAGTCTGACGCGCAATGGGTCCCGGATTCGATTCCCGGCCAGACAGGTATCTGAAGGATAAGCTTAGATTCATGTTCTGGGTCTGGGTGTTTGTGTATTCGTCTTCTGTGTGTCCATGGTACCCACGACACAGGAGAAAATCCTAGTGTGGGGCTATAAGTGTAGAAAGCGTGTTTACTGATATTTTCCTAATCGTCACCGCGTTTGCATGCATGTTGGTGCCCGTAATAAGATCATAAAAAGACGTTGCGGTCCCTCTATATCTCCTGAATTTTCTCTATTAGTCGCCTTTTACAACATACATAGCAAGAGAGGGAGTGGTGCTATTCAAGACCGTCACGACACGGCAAACTTATAACTTGCACAGAATTACCATCGCGTTACTTATTTCCTTTGAAATTCACGATAATCTTACTGTCAGTCTAGACGTACATACATACATGTGCACCTTCTCTATACCTATTCTAAATAAAAGAACGACTTAAATTATGGCACTATACAAGTAGTCAAAAATTTCCATATGCATACGTATAAACTGTATGAATGCTATTTACGACTAGAAACTTATCTATTTAGGACAACAATACACAGAAACGCAAAGCAAACACTAAGCGCTAATTGTTTTCTCATCAAACATCGTTACCTGCTCACACTTGCCATGTAATTTGGAGCACTGTTTAATATTATAATGTCTAGTGATTATATTAATGGTGATAAGTGGGTCGCCCATCAATCATTATGCAAGGCATCGTTAGATATTCACGATGCGTGCTTTAATGAGAGCGTGTTAGCTTTGTTAAGAGGACAAATTTGATGGCTTTTGTGCTATCTGGCCTTCGGAAATTAGGTTGACTGGAACGTTCTCTAAACAAGATAAAAAATAAAATAAAAGTTGAGATACTGAAAATAAGTCTCGTATTAAATCATAGTCAAATAAACCAAATTTAAATGAGCGGAATTCTAATGTGTAACCTTTCGCCAACTGTAATTATGTATAACAATTATATATTCATTAAACGTTGCATACATAATTAATTTGTTTAAAACGCTGTTACACTACATGTGTATTTCATTTCATTTCTCAATCACTAAAAAGCATTTATTTGTAATACAGTGGGGTACTTAGTTACCCATAATTGAACTTCAACCATAAATTCAAATTTAGACACAATTTCTAATCTGTACCCAATTTCTCGACATCACGTTTCTACGTAGAAACGTACATACGTAGATTCGCCAAGATTGGCTCAATGAATGCACTCACCGACAAAGAATCTCCTGTGAAAGCCCGTTCCAAGTGTATTCAGTTGGAGCGCGACAAATTATCCGGAGTTGTATGAAGGTAGCATTTGCATCAAATTGGCCATCGATAGATTTGGTCTTGTTCCACTTTCAACATGGCGAAGCTGATTGCTGTCTAGAAACAAATAAAGAAACGTAAAGACGTTTCTATATTTGTCCATGTAGTTACTACTTAATCTATCATTCTATACTTAATGGTACTTTAAACGTCTATTCTTCATTTGGACATCTTTATTCTATTACGTGTTCTTTGACTCGCATTACAATCACCAGATTTTATAATTTTCTAAAATGTAAGCAAATAAAATTTAATATCAATTTAGAGTTGCACTTTAAGATCATAATTTTCTTTTAGTTTTCACTAGCCGTGCCCACTTCGTTGAGCGTTAATTATATTTTGTTGAATCGTAATAAAATATAGCCTATTATAGCACTCCTGAAAAGTGAGCTTTCTGATTCTGAAAGAATTTCCATGATCGGTTCAGTATTTCCGAAGATTACGCCTTATAACAAAGTTACAAACTTTATTATAACATTAGTATAGATTTAATCTTAAATTATAGGAGAGAAAATAGATATCTTTATTTTTGTTTTACGGTTTAAGGTACGTATTATATGAATAATCCTCAAAATACAATCAAATCTTTTCATTTCTTTCATTCAGGAACCAAGCAACCAAACGCAGCAAGGTTCTCCTCAGCGGTTAGCTCAAACTGGGAACGGAGCGATCACGAGGCACCTATCAACCGACAGTGTATCCAGTATTAACAGCCTCAGCAGTGGTTCCTCGGTACCACACGATAAGAAGCATAAGAAAAAGGGATGGGTGAGTTTACTGTTCAGTCTTCCACTGATAATATCAGATTTACTAAGTAATAAGTAATAGGGACGAGTAAGTTCGTCGTAAACCGTATTAAGTTTTTTTACATCCCCTAAGTATGATTTTAAACGCATACAATGAATTCTTATGAACTTATCGTATCTTACGTCAAATTTGTTTATGTTGAGGTTGTTGTCACGGTTTATAACATTTTTCTATTGTTTCGCACATATTGAAGTACGAATAATGTTAATAGGTAGAAATTTAATATCAAAATTTTATTTTATCGTGCTATTATTGAAGATATTATCATTAACAAATTGCACATTTTATACTAACAATTTATTCTTGTTCCGTTTACTGATTCTAGATATGTAACATTTACAAACACTTATTCCATTTTAGTTGCGCTCGTCCTTCACAAAAGCATTCTCGCGGAACGCGAAGATATCTAAGACGGCGAAGCATTCGTCCCTCGGGCAGCTGTCATCGCAAGACAGCTCCTCGGGCTCGCACCACTACGACGATCCGCACACGATACGGGAGGGAAGCAACGAGAACAGTCTAGAACATTCCCACGAAGCACTCGCGGACACGTCGAAAGACAAGACGATTTGCCCCACGGCAAAGACTGAAGACGCCAAAGGTAAGGCAAATAAACGCTTCGTATACGTTTGTTTACCAAACAAAGGTTCATAGAAATTAGGCCGTTGGAGAAAGTACTTCTCAAATTCATGAATATGCGAGTGCATGGTAATTTACTAGTTCCATATTAGGAACGGTAAGATTCAAAGTCATTTGGTATTGACACCTGGTTGTTTTGCAGACAAACAAGACGAGTCGGTGTTAGTCGACGAACTGAAGAGACAGCTACGGGAAAAGGACTTGGTGTTAACTGACATAAGATTGGAAGCGCTCAGTTCGGCGCACCAGTTGGAGAGTTTGAAGGATACGGTCATAAAAATGAGGGTAAGGGCTTTCACACTGACAAACTAATACTTACTTACTCTCGCTCACTTTTATAGGAGGTGATAGAACCTCTCTTCTGTATGAAGCTGTATACAGATGTCCAGTGAACACTTACCACCAGGTGCCGTACCACCTGCGTGCTTGTTAGCAACTTTAATCTTACAGAAAAAATACATACATAATTCTAAAATGGTGCCGCGGTATCAATTTAAATTAAAAATAATTAAGTTATATAATAATAATGATGTAAGTTTTATACAAGAATAATTAATGAATAATAATTATAGAAAATGGCAACTCAAAAATTATACAAGTCAAAGTTATTGCAACGTTGATTGGGAGTATCTTTTAAGTCATAGATCTATGCTTTGATTAAAATGCACTATGATAAATTAATGATTTTTAAAATTAATATTATGATGAAGAATTTCCCACGAGGTGTGATGAAATGTAATTACGGCGAAAACTATTTTAGCTCCGGTTCGCTTTGCATTTTTAACGAGCTCACGTTGTACAAAAATGTGTAGCTTTAAATGTTAATTCGCTAATTTCTTAATTACCTTTTTTCGTGTTTCGCGTGTTGAATGTTTAGAGAAAAGCGAAGCGTGTTTTTCCCTTATTTGACTTTCCTTGGCTTTTCTAGGCTAAAGTTGCTTAAACATAATTTACCAATTTATATTTTATTCATAAGAAATATTATTTCATGTTTGTTTTATTAGAACGAGATGCTGAATTTAAAACAGAATAATGAGCGGCTTCAAAGGCTAGTGACGTCACGCTCGTTGGCTGGAAGTCAAAGTTCGCTTGGTACGGGAGGTTCCGCTGTTGAGGACCCGAGACGGTTTAGCTTGGCAGACCAGGCCACTATGCATCAGGTAATATAATTTATCTCGATTACTAAACGTTATTTATAATTAACAATATTATTTCTTACTCCTCTAAAGTAGTGGTTAGCGTTAGTGTTAGGGAGGGTAGATGCTAGTGATGTATATGGCGTCCTAATATAGTTTTTAACGGCAGTTAAGTTAATACGATTGAATTCAATGATTATATTTAGATATTTAATCAGTAATCACTGAACACTTTGTTTTTTGTGAAAATTGTATATAAAAATATAACGAAAGGTAACTGCAACACCATTTGAAGACTAATAGTCGATTCAAAATTAGCTAAATAGATAGTTACAGATATGTTGTTTCTCTAAATGATTAAGTAGAATCGTCTCTTACGTCTACCGTTGTAAAAAATCTGATGAGAAAACGGAAACCTGAGCATTACCCAACAAAATAATAAAATGGTCTCGCTTCTGTAATTGAGCTACCGATAAGAACTATAAACGCCTTTGGACGTCATTAATATCGCAATGTTCCTTATAGTCGAATATCCTTACAGGCTACAATAGACATGCATTCACAACCGCTCGATTTGGACTTCAACTGCATAACGTCAACACCGACCATGGACTTCACGAAGAAAGGCTCCCCAAAATCAAACTTGGGAGAACCTATCTACGGAAATAAGGCCGCCTGCGAACTAAACGAAAATAACGAAGCTCTATTAGCTGGGTTGAATGGTACTAGTGATATATTTACGAATGGACTCTCCGCTGGGGAGCGGATAAGCGGCGATTACGATATCAATACAGTGTTGCCACCGCCCAAAACCCGAGAACTTGCGATAGGGGAAAGTTACTCCGATATCGGTAAGCTTTACGACGTTTTTATCAATATCGATACTTAACTGATATCGATATTGTAGTATTCGATACTGATAAAAATAACGATTTTTAAACAGCTTTTGACGTTTTAGGAGTAGCCGATAGCCAAGGGGACACGACGGACGGAAAGAAAATCGCCATAGCAGTGTACTTGGGACAACCAGAAACATTCCAAAGATATTTCGAAGAAGTCCAAGATACGTTGACGGAATCCGAGTGCAGATTTTACGCGAAGCAATCAGCTAGCGGTTACAACAACCACTTCGATAAACAACCGAGTTTTGACTCGCCTCGGATGTCCCAAAACCACAGCCCAGAAATCGAGACACAAGACTACCCCCAATCAATCAATAAGTCTAACACGAATAGCCTTAAAAGCAATAAATCTACACATAGTAATTCATACAAAAACGTTTACAATAGTGATTCGACAATAAATTGTAATGAGTTCACAATAGCGTACACGTATATATCTGGCAAGACTACTTGGCAGAATTTAGATTATATAGTTAGAAAAACGTTCAAGGATTATCTGTCGAGGATAGATCCCGGGACTAATCTCGGGTTGAATACAGATTCAATAACGTCATATCATCTGGGTGAAGCGACTCGGGGTCCGGAGATAGGGTTCCCGGAGTTGCTACCCTGCGGGTACATTGTGGGTACTGTGAACACGCTGTACATCTGCCTGCAAGGAGTAGGGAGCTTGGCGTTCGACAGCCTTATACCAAAAAATATAGTTTATAGGTAAGTTCACATATCATATGTTTAAGTATATTTATGAATGAAATATAAGTTTCTTTGCACAACTCAAATGTCGTGCAATTCTAAGTTTCTTATCACAATTCTTCAAAATGTCGTCTAATTTAAATAAACGTAGGCGAGAGTTATTAAACATAACACTACTAATGGGATTTCTTTGCGACTAAATGGAAGATAATGATATGTCAGAATGTCTACAATAATGCGAAATTAATGCGTAATTTATTCCCGTTTAATTCAATTTAAATAAATATTTGATATTTACATTTTATTTATTTTATATGATAGTTGGTCTGGACATTTGGTTTAGTTATTATAATCGTTAATGATATATTTAAAATATCGATATGGTACATAAATTAAAAGATTATTTAATGAACGATTTTGGCCAAATTATATCATTTGCATGCCAGCTCTAGTTAAACATGCAACTAGGTAAACATGCAGAAAACTATAAAATATCGTGTTTGATGACTGTTTTTAATTTCTATTTAGACGACGACACTTAAAACCTCTTTACAGTAAACATTTAACCAGGAAAGAGATTGAGACCACAACCTCGTTGCTAAGGAAAACTTGTGATGCCAATCCATTGTTGCCCCATGGCTCGGCACGGGTTTTCTCTCGAATGAGAGTTTTAGGCCATAGTTCACATACCTCCAGGAGGTATGTGAACTATGGCCTAAAACTCTCATTTTTAGGCCATAGTTAACTTTTTTTTTATGAACTCTCTGATGTGTAGGTTTCCTCACGATTTCCCTTCACCGAAAAGCAGTGATAATTAATTTTATAACGCACATAATTCAGAAAAATCAGTGGCGTGCCTGGGTTTGAACCTCGGACCTCCCGATCGAGAGGGCAAGTTTCAACCATTAGGCTATCACTGCTCTAGTAAAACTTAGTTTAACGTAGCAAAACTTTAAAACTTGTGCTTACATTAAATTATCTTGCTTTATTTTAGATACGTATCGTTACTAACGGAGCACCGGCGGGTGATACTGTGCGGGCCGAGCGGCACGGGCAAGTCGTACCTCGCGGCGAAGCTGGCCGAGTTCTACGTGCAGAGGACGCAACGGCGGGGGAACCCCGCTGAGGCTGTGGCTACGTTCAAGTTAGTATTTTGTGACCTGGTTGGTTGGTACCATTAAGTTGATCATCATTACTATCCATACTAATATTATGAATGTGATAATATGTTTGTTTGTTCCTCTGTTACGTCGCCACATAGCTATGATATGATTTAAATGTTGGGAGATAGGAGAATGGAGATTGACGTAGGCTACTTTTTACTGCGCTCTGTCATTCCCATGAGATGAACATCGATGTTTTGTTAGTTGATGATACATATTTAGTAGTTCCAGATTTTATTAGTAGATGGCGTTAGTAAAATTCCTTTGCAAGTTCTGAATCACGCTATCAATGCTAATGTTAATTCTCTTTGACCGTGCGGGCGAAGCCATACAACACCTTTTTTTTATCTGAGTGAAATAGCAAACAAGCATGCAGTCCACCAGATAATAAGTGGTCACTGCCGCTCGTGAACATCTGCAATCAACCTCATACAGAACATGGTTTCCATCTGAAGTCAATCACAGATGCATTGCTACTCCCTAGAACTATGATGGTCGCCTCATGTGAAAGTGTGCAGGCAACCACATACTTTGTCACAATATAACGTACGTAATACTGTTAGATGTACACAAATTTATTTATACATCATATTACCGTATTTATGTCAAGATATCTGGAGTACCATTTTATCATAACTATGATGTTATTGTTATGATGAGTGTTTAGTATTACTTTACATTATCATAAGTGTAAGGCGCACTGACCTTCAATTTTAAGTAGTAAATGTGCAAGTTGGCTACTTATTTGTCAATGCTAATTATAATTATAGACGACCGGAACCATAAGCTTAGTCGTAGGTGTTAAAAAGTCTAACGAGGGGATGTCAGCGAAAAACGTCGGCTAATCTCTTAATTTTTTTATCCTACGCTAAGTATACTTAAGTAAGTCTACTTAGCGTAGGATAGTTAAGGGTTGTCCAAAACAAATCCAGATTAAATAGACTATTAACAAAAATCTTGATTTTTTCTGTGATACTTAAAGAGCGAATAAATCCTTTAAATTTTTTACCAAATAACGTTTGCAACATGGACGTATACTCAGAACTTTTTTCGGAGTTTTGATTTATAAATTCGTATGTGTAAATACTCATTAATGGAGTGCAACTTCTTGAGTAAGACACAAAATGACGCTGATTATGAGAGGCTTAGATCCTTAAGTCCTGATGAATGAATGAATGAATGCATGGATGAATTCCCTTCATCATTCCTAAAATACATAATCAACGTGGAATGATCTAAAAATGTGTGCGTGTACTAGCGTACACTCGTAAGAAGTGAAACTTCTTTATGACGTTATTTTTCAAAAAAGAATTTACTATATGCAACTTTACAGAAATTGGTTAAATAAAGTTAAATTAGATAAAGTTTAATAAAAGGCTTTTATTAAACTTTATCTAATAATCTATCTAATATCACGCGTGGTAGGGATAAGAAAAAGATGGCGCGTAACGAAAAAATGTTACACTAAATTTTTTTCCAACCCCGATAAAGAAGTTTCACTTCAATAAAACGTCCATCCTTCACCATTCCTAACAAACACGTACAACACACAGCGTGGACCGCAAGTCGTGCAACGAGCTGCGCGCGTACCTGGCGAACACGGCGGAGCAGTGCAGCGCGGCGGCGGCGGGCGAGGAGGCGGCGCTGCCCTCCGTGCTCGTGCTCGACAACCTGCAGCACGCCTCCGCGCTGGGGGACGCCTTCGCTGGCTTGTTGCCGCCGGATAACAGGAACATGCCGGTTATTATTGGTGAGTAACAATAAATATAAACAGTGTACCGTAACCGCAACTTGTAACGAGCTGTACGCGTACCTGATTAGTACAGTAGAGCATTAACGGTTGAGTAGCATACCACGCCTCTGCTTGGGGGATGCCGTCGCTGGCTTGCTTCCGACCGATAACAGGAACATGCCAGTTATTATCGGTGAGTAGCAAGAGATAGCAACAGTATACAGATAGCACCGCAACTTGTAACGAGCTGCGCGCGTACCTGATGAACGCGGTTGAGCAGTACATCACGCCTCAGCTTGCGGGATGCCGTCACTGGCTTGCTGCCGCCCGATAACAGGAATATGCCGGTTATTATTGGTGAGTAGTAATAAATATAAACAGTGTACAGAGTGGACCGCAACTTGTAACGAGCTGCGCGCGTACCTGATGAGTACAGTAGAGCAGTACATCACGTCTCAATTTGGGGGGATGCAGTCGCTGGCTTGCTGCCGTCTGATAACAGAAACATGCCGGTTATTATCGGTGAGTAGCAAGAGATAGCAACAGTGTTCAGTGTGGACCGCATCGTATAACGAGCTGCGAGTGTACCTTAGCAACATGGCAGAGCAGTACACTACGTCTCAGCTTGTGGGGATGCCGTCATTGGCCTGCTACCGTCACATAATAAAAACATACCTGCCATTATCGGTGACACTGTTTACTCTAAACAGTGTACAACGTGGATCTCAAGTCACACACAAGCTATGAGTGACTGGCGAACACGGCGGAACAGTCTTCGCTGTCTTACTGCCGCCCGATAATAGGAACATGCCGATTATTATCGGTGAGTAGCAAAGTATATTAACGATGTGCAGTGTGAACCGTATCTCGTAATGAGCTATGCGTGTACGTACCTTTTCTATACTTTGGACTTGCTGGCAATAACGGATCTTCAACGTGCGATACGTTTGCTAGCCATCTACGCCCAAGTAACGAAGATACCATATTTACAAAACACATCGAGTACAGAAGAGTAGACACGAACACGAGTATATAATTATTCGGATGATTTTGATACTCTCTACGATCTCTAGTTCGCTCTTAAATCTTTTCTCTTTACAACACTAGTAAAAACCAATATATTTTTAACAGGTACAATGTCGCAAGCTACATGCAACACGACGAACCTTCAGCTACATCACAACTTCAGGTGGCTGTTGACCGCCAATCATATGGAACCCGTAAAAGGATTTTTGGCTCGGTAAGTTTTAAATTTAAAATCGTAAGTCATAGTTCATAAAAGTTCTTAGATTTTTGGTTTGAAACTGAGGCTGATATTTAAATAAGATATTTGGAACACAGTAAATTTTACACTATTAAATATCAGGGGCGCATCTATTGCGTTGTTATGGGAAAGGGGGGCGTAAAAACAATAGCTTAGCAGAGGTAAAAAACACATATTTTTTTCCTTATGCTAAACCCCGCGCCAGCCGTATTTCAACCGCGGCGGCTTAAAATTTTGGGGCGGTTTCATATTAAACTGTAAAAGCGGCTAGCCGCGAGGTTAACCGCTAGTGCGTAAGAGGGCTAAGGTTTCTAATTATTTTCTAGAATAATAATGTCTGGTGGAAAAGACCTTGAATTTTTTTTTTGTTTATGCTCATGGGAGCGGTGACCATAGTCACCGCCAGCGGTTACACCATAGAACCTAAAGATACCATGATCAAAAAAAATAAAAAAAAACAAACAATAATTCGTATGGTAGTTTGTTTGTTAGCACATGAATAAGCAACTCGTACATTCCAGCTACCTCCGTCGCAAGCTGTTCTCCCTGGAGCTGCGGCTCGGGCGGCGCGAGGCGGCGCTGGCGGCCGTGCTGGAGTGGCTGCCCGGCGTGTGGGCGGCGCTCAACGCCTTCCTCGAGGCGCACTCCTCCAGCGACGTCACCGTCGGGCCCCGCCTCTTCCTCGCCTGCCCTATGGACTTGGAGGCTAGTCAGGTGAGAAATTGTAGTAGCTGATAGTGAAGGGGCTAACGGAGCTCACTTCAAGATAAAATATTAGATAATAAGGTGAGGAGTTTTAGGAGTGTCGTCATCTTTGGTCGGTGGCTTTTCATCGCCTGCCCTATGGTCTTGAAGGCTAGTCAGGTGAGGACTATTTGATGGCTGTTGGTAAAGTAGGAAATTGAACTGATTAGGTATCTTGGATCCAGTCTGATAGTGACGTCACCGCCGGACCCAGGCTGTTGATCGCTTGTCCCATGGACTTAGAGGCTAGTCAGGTGAGGAATTGTATTAGCTGATAGTGAAGTGGCTAACAGAGCTCACTTCACAGTGGATAAAATAGTTGATAATAAGTTGAGGAGTTTAAGGAGTGTCATCATCTTTGGCCGGTAGCTCTTCCCCGCCTGCCCCATGGACTTGGAGGCTAGACAGGTGAGTTGGAATTAGCATAGACAGCAAGGAACTAGAAAATTAGAATTTATTTAGGTATCTTGAGCCTACTGTGTAAGTAACTTATCCGTCGGACCAAGACTCTTTCTCGCCTGCCTCATAGACTTTGAGGCTAGTCAAGTGAGGCGGAATTAGTGACCAACGGTGAAGTGTCAAATATCTATCGGGAATCTGAAAACGATTTAGATAACTTGGATTTACTGTTAAAGTGATGTCATGTCAAAATGAAATAACAAGTGTAGAAAATTGACAAAACTGAAAACACTGTATAATAGTAATGTCAAAACTACTTGGGTTTATTCATAGCACTCCAGTGACTTTAATGTCGATCCAAGACTTCCTCCCTTGCCTCATTAATCTGAAAACTAGTTAGATAGCCAGTAATTGGAATAGGGAACGGGTGCAGTTTTCAGTTTGCTAAAAGTTTGCAATTTGCAAATTGATGTTATAAAGTTGTGAAATTGCCCCTAATTTAGTTAAACAAGATTTAACTATTGCCAATACGATTTGAAACCAAGACATCCATCACCCCCAAGTTAGATCGCCTATGGCTAACTAACATATAACACCTAATGACTGAAATGGAACGCCTGTAAAAATATCAACCGTACCATATTGTCTATAACGAAAAAACCCTTTCATCTACGTATATCGGTCTATCAATTATAATTATATTTAGATATTTAAGATCGATATAATTATTTACTTCATTCATTTAATTGTCCTTATTTACCCTGGTGTACGAGCGGGGTGTAACACAGGTTTTCCACCCAGTATGGGGGCCCTTGCAACTTATTTATACTGTAACTTTAAGATGAATAAAGAACTATGAATTTTTGAATTTTGAATATGAGTTACCTTCTTATTGATAAGAAAAGAACAAAGGTATTTTACTCTAAAAATAACGTCAATACGTGACGCAATTTTGTAAGAATCTAAAGCGTTATCCATTAAAGTAATTTAGGTACGTAGAGGTTCCCTCAGATACAAGAACGTTGAACGTGGGTAGAATGACACTATTCGTTAAGGAGGGTCTATTTATAAATAGGTAACGTGATCTCACTGGCAGCAGTTTAGGTTACAATTAGAAATTGTTGGTTCGGTTAGCCTTGAATGTCAATGTGCGACAATTGGTCATTATTAATGTAATTACATTGTGCCTGTTAACTTCAGATTTGTCTTTAATGAAACGGAATTTTGTAACTTTATTGATTGAAGATTATTCTATAGTTCGGGAGGACAAGATTGAAGCTGTTTATTGCCGATTATGTAGAAGTAAAAATGTACTAAAATGGTGGTAGTTCATTAGCATTTTGATTACCCCCAGTATATATGACTTCTATAATAATAGGGATAGTAACATTTGTACATTAATATTCTGTTCCTAACACTTTTTTAGAACATTTAAGTAGCAAACAAGCATGCTGTCCACGTGATGGTTATTAGATATGGAAATCATTGTAATTTGTATCGTAACTGTGGTAATTTTCATTTTATTTTATTTTATTTATTAAATCATCTTCACAAACAATACAGGAAGCCTAATTCGTTAGTAGGCAAATGTAGTCAAATGTGATAATATACATATCTGAGTTATAATTTTCTTTAATGTAACGTAAAATTGATGTAATTTGTAAAGTGCGATTATTCACGCAAAACAGCTATATGTTTTCAATATTAGTTTCAAATTAACATTATGTTAATACTACATAACTCCCTAGTCTTGTATATTAATCGTCATATAAATTATCATTAAAATTATTATCATCATATGTATAAACATAAATTACATTTGCTATGACTTTATTGCATCCTATCCTTGACTATGCACATGTTTGTTATCTTCATCTAACTGAAAAGCAACTAAGTAAGCTTGAGCGTATTCAAAATTTGTTTAACAGATTCATATTTGGAATTCATAAATACGATCACGTCTCAGAATCTCGTATGAAACTCAAGTGGGTCCCAATTCGTCTTCGCCGGAATACTCATATTCTTTATGCTCTGTACTGCGTCTTGTTTGTCTCAAATAGTCCAAATTATCTGAAGGGGAGATTTCATTTCATGCAAGTCTCTCACGAAACACGCTTACTTCTCTCCAACGAAAATCTTTCTCTTTCAACTTTCTCTTATTTTTCTTCTTTCTACGGTAATTCCTTCACTTCAGTGGCTCTGCGCTTATGAAATTCTTTACCGATTGGTATGCGTCTTACACAGTCACTGGATTCTTTTAAAAAAGCAAGTGAAGGAGTTTTACTTAACATATTGGCCTAGTATTTAAACGTATTTTCTTTCATCATTGTATTGTATTTCCCTTGTCTCTGTATTTTTTTTCCGTTACCTTATCCTCTTTCTATTTTATGTCTACTATGATTGACACTATGCTATATTTTTTACACCCTTCTCTCTAGTATTTGTTATATTTTTAAGAGATGGCTATTATATTCATAAGACCACCTGTTGAACCTTAAATTTTATGTCTTTCATTTTTGTTTGTTTTATTTTTATGTTTGGTGTACAATAAAGCTGTTTTGTATCGTATTTTAATGCTAAACTACCTTGCAGGCGTGGTTCGCGGACGTGTGGAACTACAGCATCGTGCCGTACGCGTCGGAGGCGGTGCGCGAGGGCGTGGCGCTGTACGGGCGGCGGCGGCACGCGGCGCAGGACCCGCTGCACCACGTCAAGTCCACGTACCCGTGGCGGGAGCCCAACCACTCGCATGTGGGTACATTTTTACTTTTATAGCATCATACTGCCAAGGAGTGGAACTCTCTTCCGCATTCGTTGTTCCCCGACACTTATAATCTAGAAGTTTTCAAGACTAGGGTGAATAGGCTTTATCTAGGCAAGCGTGTAACATCCTAGGCTGCATCTTACTTAACATCAGGTAAGGTCGCGGCCAAACGTTGGCCTATGATATGATAAAAAAAAAATCTGGATACAAACTGAGCCCTATAGGGTCCCATGTTAAGCTTCCACTGTCTGTACGTCTAACGCCTATAGGGCTCCGTTTTAAGTCTTCGCTATATATAATATAGATATATATCACTATATAACGACCCACGTAGCGGAGCAGTCACCCAACCGGCATGACAAGCAGTGAATTCTGGGTTCGGTTCCCCGCCAGACAAGGATCTTAACGGTGAATTTAGATTTCTGTTCTGGATCTGAGTGCTTATGTATTCGACTTTGTATGTACATGACATCCACGACTCAGGAGAAAATCCTAGCGTGGAGCCGTGAGTGTTGAAAGTGTTATATTATTTGTACATCTGATTTGGAGCTCTATTTCTTATACCATAACAGATAAACACTTAAAAGTTATTGTTAACCTACAGCATAATGTGTGGTTTGATCTTATAACGGTCATAAATAAAAAAATATTTATAAGTATTTTGTAAGAGGAACCTTAAAAATTACTGATATTTGTCTTTTTTTTGACATATGATATGAACAGATTTCTTTACCAATAAAGCTTTTATATTGTAGAGTGCATTGTAAAGATGATTTTAATTTTACAGACACTACGCGCGATAACGGTAGAAGATATCGGAATTGAAGATGCGAATCAAGATGCTAACACCACTCAGAATCAAGATCCATTGGTAAGAATCTCAATATATATTTTCAACGACTCATTATTCTTTTAAAAAAAATGTTTATATACCTACAACTGTAGGTGTTTCATATGAGACGTACTATAATTAATTTATAAGGTACATCAAAAAAAGATTTTCTAGTATAAATACATGGTATGCAATTTATAACCCATGAGTCTATATTAATTATCTATAGGAAGATGTACAGCTGACGAAATTTTTTTCATTTCATTTTTCATTTTAATAATTAATGGGTACTCATAATTTGCGGTTTTTGCGAGTTTAAGAATTATTTTTGCCGATATTTCGTTAGTTATTAAAATGTATGTATGTATGTACCGCCTATTGTATTGTATTGAATTGTATTTTTCTTTTGTAATTTTTGTTTTGTTGGGTACAATAAAGTTTTTTATTATTATTATTATGTTTATAAGTGATAGTACATTTAATTATATTTGCAGTTGAACATGCTGATGCGGCTGCAGGAGGCGGCCAACTACAGCGGCAACCAGAGCCAGGACTCCGACAACGCCAGCATGGACTCGAATCTCACGCACGACAGCTCTATGGGCAATGAGCTTTAAATTATACTTCGATATTTATCTTATGTTAATCTCTATGAAATTGTTGTCCCTCAACTATGTTCCATATTTACTTTGCTAGTGTCCTTATTTAAATGTAACATACCTACGAGACAGATAAAAATGCTGAAGATAGTTCTAAATTTAAAAATACTATGTAAGTATGTATTTACGCTTCTGTCTCTCATGTTAACTATATACAAAGCCAAATATTTGCCATATGTACATTATTTATATTTATCTAAGATTTATTTTGGTTAGTTAAAAACTACTTTTTGTTTATATTAGGTGCTTCTTACTATTGATATGGCCCACAGGAAAGGTTTTGCTCTGCATATTTGTGGCTTTCAGCAAATATAATAAGCATGAGTAGCAGACCTTTCGATAATTTCGTTGCAATACTTTTTATATAAAATTTTTAACATGGATGTTAAAAATGTTTAATGCGATAGCTTATAATTTACGAAGTATTCCACAACAGTGCCTGGAGCGATATTTTTTCCATTTAGGTACATATACACTATTATAGTATGAAATAAACTCGAACAGTGCGGAACTGTTACTGTTTATACAAAGCATTGTCGCTTTTACTATTGTTATATTTTTTCAAAACGTAGGATACGATCGCGTTTGTATTACTGTGACGTTGTATGTAATTATATTATGAAAGTGTAATTTTTATACCATTTTCATACTAAAACTCATGTACCTAATAAAAATATTAAGGTGTAAATAAAAATGTTTAATATAATTTTTTTCTATGTGATTACACTAACTGCTATTATGCCATAAACAGTATAGCGTTACTTTTGTATAGAAATTTGTAACTATATCTTACATTACAGCGTTCGGTATGGATTGATTTGTGTGCATAACTGAATCGTGATATCTACAATCTATGCTTTACGAAAAATTGTGAAAATAAACATTGATTACATATAAACTCTTGTTTCCATATAAAACTCGTTATATCTCTATTTCCTTTTGTATCTAGGGCATATTGTATCAAAAGTGTGCTTTATTTTTTTTTGCGAGGGTTGTAGCAAACGAGCATGCAGTGCACCTGATGTAAGTGGTCACTGTCGCCCATAGACACCTGTACCAACATTATATAGAACATAGCTTTAATCTGAAGTCAATTACAGTTGGATTACTACTTTCGATGACTGAGATGGCCACTCCATGTTAAATGTGAGCTAAAAGGAATCGCCGACGTTTATAGAAATAGTTCGCCAATTAACTAACTTTTGTATATCTGGATCTGTCTGGTTTTATATTCAATGTTTTAAAGTAGAACTTACGTAACTTATAAATAATTTAAGGTAGAGTAAAACAAAATGATATAAGCAAACATTCTATTTATTAAAGTTATGTACCCTAGTACTTTATTACATATTAAGCCAGTTTTTATAATACTTACACCAGAAATAGACAAGACAATGGAGCAATTTGGACGGACCCAGTTGTATTTCACATAGGACTAGAATCATCACTGACTGAATTGAAAAGGAACCATTGATGAACTGTCTTGCAGCTGATAAATAAGGCACAACCATTTGCGAAACAATATCTGGCACATAACTGTTACAGAGTATTAAGCCACATCTCACTGCTACTAAATAATAATTTTGGGGGTAGATTGTCGTTTGTCGATTGTCGATAGTTTTAAGCAAACTTTTGCAAAAATGGTGCTGATTGACACAAACAGTAAGTATCACAAATTACCAGCAGTGAGATGTACCATAAATAAATAAATACTTCATAATTTTACTATTTTTTAAACTTACAATTTGTCAAAGATGATTATCAGTAGTCATGATAAAAATAACAATACATCTTACTTAGGAATAGGGGCACAGAAAACCTTGACAGATTTTATAATAAAAAAAATACAACCAATTTCATCTGTACAAAATTCCAATGAATCAGAAACGAAAATAATAGATAATACATTTAAAATCTGCACTCATATTACTATTGGCTAGTCAGAATCAAAGGTCGAGAGTGTATGTTTAAAAGAGATACATTCAACCAAAATTCAATAAAATTAACTATTTGTATTACCAGTTTAAGTATTCCTGATTAATTTATCAAGAGTGAAGAGTTTTAACTCCCAGATATATTTATTTACTAAAAAGAAGCTTCTAAATATATATACCCTTATATTGCCAGCAGGGTTGCAATCTTAAATTGAAATTTAGTCCTGTTTGTTTAAATATAAATTAAAAGTCCATAATATAAGAGAATACTTATTTAAAATGAAACAAATAGTTATGGGTATGTGTACCTATTTCGACAGGTAATTTATGATTCCCAAAGGACTTGCTTACTTCAATAAACTTTAGACTATATAGTTCGAAATGATAAAATTAAAATAAAGAAATTATATACATATTACTGACAGATAACATTTTATCTAACTTAACCACATTGAACTGTTATTGTAATCAACTAAATACATTATTCTTTATGTAATGCCTAACTGGCAGAGTATAATTATGGTCATGATTAAACTGCCAAAACAATGTTTGAGAATGTACCTCTTGTCTTTTACTAATAGTTCGAGATTGCATCTATATGAATTGTTTTATATACTTTTCGTCACACTACAATAAATTTATCTACATTCTAACTACACTACAATAAACCGTCACAGTAAGAATAAATGCAATTTGTTGAGCAAACTAACTCTTATGAAGTTCTTCCTTATTATACTTTTAAGGAAAGCATCTTACATTTAATTTACACATAACAATATTATACAATCATTGTAACCAAATTAATTACACTAATTTAATATGTAAAAATACTCCTATGTAAAAATTGAATCATACCTACTAATACAAGTGTGGTTGCGCGTTTTGAAATAATATAGGTACCTAGTTTAAATATTCAATATCACATTAATTGAATTTATATAGATATAGTCGCGGAATTGATACATTTTTATTAGATAAGGGGTATTTACGATGCATAGACAAAAATAATGACGTGAAGAAATCGGCGGTAGGTGAACATACCCTCAATTTAATCATTGGGTTAAGTAGCATAAACCTCAAGTGGTCACTAGATCTCCTCTGAGCGTCATTTCTTTCCACGTGTAATAAGAGAAGCAATAAAAATAAAAATATCTTAAGAACTTTAATACGGAAGACGGTTTTAAGTTAGCGCAAACGTAGCATTCAGTGGTTAGTTTACGTAAATCACAAATAGTGCAGTTTGGTGCGTAAGGATACAGTTAGTGTCGTGTCGCGATAGGGAACCTAAAAGAGAACAAACTAGACGTCGGGTAAATATATTTTTCTATAGTGCTTGTCAACGGTTTCTCCCCGTCTCCACAGCATCGCCGTGACCACGAGCCATGCCACTTGGTCGAGGTATCATCACCATAAAGGAGTTTAAAAACTGCGTATCGTAAGTACCCATTACATACTAAAATGTATCAATATCACATTATTATCCAATTACAATTTCAAATTTTAGAGTAGTACTTATATGCAATTTTTTGAGCTAGATAACTAAAATACATGTATAATATATTATCAATTTGCAATTTTTTTCTAGATGGCAATATTAACTATCGCTTTTTTATATAACAATTCTATGATGCATTTATTTTTTTAATGCCAATACTAGTTCATGTAAAGTTTTTGCTTATAATTCTAAAATAATGATGCTTTGTGTATATATGAATACATGCAAATTGATAGTATAAGTAAGAGCCATAGAATGTAGGAACTATAGTTATAGTATCACTATAGTGATAAGTAGGTAATTTATGAACAGTGATTTTCAACACATACTAAAAGGAACTTACAGTTGATACACAAAAAAGTATTATTTTAAAATGCTTTCATACAAGATTATTAAAAGTTAGGTATTGCTTTCATACACAAATTCCAACTATATTTTTTATGCTACATTTATTCTATCTTTCCTATATTTAAAAGCAACTTAACATATGTATTGTTAATTATAGAAGTATAGAAGTAGCGTATGATAGTTCACCTGATGACATGTGGCCATTGCCACTTGCGGATAGGTGTACTAAACCTCATAAATTTAATCCTACCTACATTGACCATAGACGCATTATTACTTCTAGAGACTAAGTTGAAATACCGCATATAAGAGTGCCTCTGTTACATCACCCATGAAACACCGATTAGAATATATATTGTTGTGTTTAGTGAGCACGCCGACCCTCTCTGGTCATATTGAAATATGACTCTTTCGAAAATGAGATACCATGTTTTACAAGATAGTTTGCTAGTACTATAGTATCTATAGGACACTTTTTACAATTCCCAACGACAAGCCATGCGGCGCAGCGGTTACCACACTGGTCTGACGCGCAATTAGTACTGGGTTTAATTCCCGGCCAGACAGGTATCTGAATGAAGAGTTTAAATTCCTGTTCTGGGTCTGGGTGTTTGTCCATGGTACCCACGACACAGGAGAAAATCTATGGGGCTTTGAGTGTAGAAAGCATATTAGGTATTTATTTTAGTTTACTTCCATAGTTTCTCAATGTTTTCCTGTACTACTATTAAAATATCTGTGGCTATTAACTATCATCAAAATGCATACAATCCTGTATATTTTCCCTCAGATATGAGTTAAATATATATCAAATTTTGGATTGATACCAAGCACAGGGCTCTTAGCATGAGAAGCTTAAGACACACATCATAGAGCTGACCTAGTGTATGTTTATATAATATGAGTAGTAAATGAGCATGCAGTCCATGCGTGTTTTTAAGTGCCCTCTGCCACCTATGAACATCTGTAATGAACCCCAGATAAGGACAGTATTACTCTTGGCAAAGGTGTTTGTGAATTCGAACCCCAGAGAATTCTATTATTTACCTTTCATAAATTTAAAGTGTGTTGGTGAAATACAAATGCCACTATGCCATGGTGTGTAACTTCAATAGTACCACTTTTTCACACTTGGTGGTTGTCTTACGAAGTGACTAAGGGAAAATATTCAGGGAAAAGGCAAGTGTCCTTCTGTGCAACATCAATACACATTGCCTTCATCACTCCCATTAACGGAGGCCTTTGTCCAGCAAAAGACCTCAAAAGGTAGATGATTGGATAAATGGATTGCCATCTAATCACTATGAATATCAAGACTGAGGTTAGACAAAGATGGTATGGGTGAGTCAGAAAAGTCACCTAAATCATCACTAGTATGCTTGGACTGGATAAGATTAAAACTAACATCATTAAATTTATGCTTTCCTAATGAACGAGACTTACTGCTATTACTTCTTGATATTCGTTTATAACTAAGATTGTCATTTATCAAGTCTGCCACGTCTGATATGGAAATGGAGCTTTGTGAACTATTCGAATTTTGATTCTGGCTTTCAATTGATGAATTCTTACTTGATTTGTTTGTTGGATCTTCTTCCACGTATTGTTGAGGTTGCTTAAAGGACATATTTTTCTGAGAAGATGCCGATGATGGCATGAAGTCATAACTGTAATCTGCAGACTCAGCGTCCGGCTTGCGTGATTGTACTGTGTTTTTATTACTGACGTTAGCACTCCTTTCGCTATGTGCATCAGTTTTCAAAGACCCAGATGAAGGACTGCTTATCGAAACTGGCGATGAAGCTTCAATGTTAGATGCAGGCTGCAGATTATACTGTGATAAGTTACCTTCATTGCTTTCCCCAATAATTGGCAACCCTGTTGTGTTAAGCATCAACTTATCTAGTGGATTGAATGGTTTGAGCTCCAAATATGATGTAGAATCACTACTACTATTATTAACCTTTTGTTCAACCATATTGTTGTCCAAATCTTTTATTTCTTTGTTTTTGTTGCTCTGACTATCTTTCAGTTCAATATTCTCTTGTTTACTTAATTTGTGCTTATCATGTGCTTCAAGAATATGTTCGTTAGCAATATATTCTGAGCTTGTTTTATCTCTGGCAGAATCACTAGAAGTGTCTGTATCAGAATTGTCTAATGGCAGTCTTAAATGCAACTTGTTTTTTTCATCAGAAGAATTGTCGGATTGCGACTGGCTAGTGGCTGTGCTATCCTCATGAACTATATAAGTACAATTTTGATCATCCCTGTAGTTATTGCCCGAATGTTTCTCACTTTTCGATTTACAAGTTTCATCTTGTGTCAAATAGCTCTTTTGGTATTGTTTTACAGCATTCTTTAAAAGAGTGACAAGAATTGGCTCTTTGTCTAACTTAGACAAGTTTAGTTTATCAGCGATGACGTTTTTCCCCTCGTAGCGGTAATCCTTACCTTGTCGGGATTCCGACATGTAAACAAACAATGTGTTTTTCAAATTGCAAAATTCCAAAAATTCATGAATGATACACAGTGACAATACACCTTCGGGAATATTTAACATGTTGTCTAGACTCACATTCTGCTTTATATTTTGACACTCGTCCTCGAAAGCCAAAAAAATATTCGCACGCAATAACGCGCGAATTTTTGCCAGCGATCCGTTCTTCTCTAGCGCTTCTATCACTAAATCTCTTAGTTCGGTATCTTCCGCTTGAGCCATATCAAGCTGAGTGGTTTATGTGATTAAGGAGCACCGCTTCAACTTTAAAATATCGAAAACAATGGTAAATATTATTAAAACACGCTGGTTTATTGACACACAAAACTGCGTTAAAATGACACATTGACAGCTTGTTGTCGTGTCTTGTCAACGTAGCAGTGTGTAATGTATTTCATCTTGTTAATAAATTAAAATAAATGGAGATAAATCAATTGAATAACTTAATAACATCAACAAAGGAATAAAAATCTAAACTTTTAAATATAAAAGGTCATATTTTCTCCATTATAATCAATTATTTAATCTGTTGTAATCGTTCACAGGTAAATAATGGAGTTCGGATACTATCTATGGTACGGTTATTAAAAAGACTAATAAATTTTTATTTCATTATATTTTAGGTCAAATAGATACGATAAATATTTCTTTAATTTTTAAAAACTGTTTTTGTATATTTAATTAAGAAATGATGTCACAGGCAAAATTAAAAATGTCTGCTACTTAGGAAATCTTAAATTTCTATGAAACACCATGTATAAAAAATATAACTTATTCAAAAAGTCACAAATAATTTACCTAAGCTAAAATTAATCATTTTTATGCATCTAAAAATTTTTGGAGATATTTTAAAAGTAACAAGATGTCCAAGGGGGTAAAATTAGACATTTTTGTTAAAAATTAAAGCAATAAATGTGAAAATTCAATGGCATAATTGTTTGCATTTAAATTTAATTACCATATTACCTAACAGTAGTAGGTACTGACATATACAATTTTATATTTATATCTTCGCAAACGTGCTCGATTACAAGGGGTGAAGGCTTGCGCCGGCCGCCGGGAAAATGTAGGAAATTCAGTCAGTCGGGTCGAGCAAGCGCGAGAGGTCGGTGTATTATCCCGTTTATCGTTAATAACAAATTTTAAACTTTTAGGCTATTTTTCAATCATATCTTGAGACGAACACTAATAAATATTTAAAAAAAATTGTGAATTCCGTGACGTCCCTTGGATTTTTTTAGATTTTTTATGGAGTGAGAAAAGAAGTGTTAAAATACTAGTGGCGGGAAACCGTTTTGATATCTCGCTTGACGTGTTGTGTCCTATGTGTACATAGAGCGAGAAGAGCCGTCTGCCCTAGAGGGCGGCCGACATGCTGGATTCGTCGTGAATCGATATTTTTGGAACGCTGTAGAGCAGAAACCATGAGAATCGAGGCATAATAAAGGTACGACAGGTGAAATTAATTAAGCTTAGTACTGAGTTTTCACCCCCACTTTCTTACAATTGGGGAAACCCGTGCCCCACGTTGGGCGCCAATGTTATTATTCGTTCTGACAGTAATGAAGCTGCCACCACATAATATAGGATATCGCCACGGGCCTCGGCTATATACATAATTTATTGAATAAAATTGTAAAAAATATGTCTACCCTCCCTACCAAAATAAAATCAATAAATTCTATTAATTATATATCTCTAAAATTTTGTTTCTAGGCTAGCCTATTCAGTGTTAAATCAAGGTAATTAAATTAAACAATTTTATTAAATATATTATTCAAATAAGTCAGAACGATTAATATATTTTTTAAAAAAGACCTTCATAGTTGGGCAGATAAGTACTTATTAGGTAGGTATTAAAATGTATCTAGGTACAAGATGGATCGGACATGTCTGTAAAATTTCAAGCTTTTTAGCCGTTAATATTACCTATTTTCTAATTAGTTTTAGGTGCTATCTTAGGATTTTTGGATTTTCGGAGAATAAGTATTTTAAACTGTAAACCTGCTTAGTCTTTCTTAACTATTACTAATTAATAACATAAATAACTATAAAAAAATATTTGATTTCAATTAATCGATATAACCCGATGCAGCATATACCTTTTTTTTGTTTTCGAGGGGGAAGTTTTCAACCTATACTATAATCAGAGATTACCAAAAACTATATTATTTTTTGCGCAATAATTAAGTTTTGCTTGATAATGTCGAGTAAAGTAAAATAAAATATAAGAAATAAACTGAACACGCATCTTAAATTTTATCGTAAATTAAGTGTTTAAATGTTTGTCGTTTTCTATTTTAAATTAGGAGGTCGGTACTTATGTATTTTTTGTTACTGCTCCCACAAAGGTGTCTCTTACGTTTTTTTTTCTTTAAATACAGTTTTATATACCCATTTTATGAATGTACCCACTTTTTGTTTTTTTAACAGTCATTTAGATCATAAATTATGTAAAGTCATCTTAGTATATTATTGAGTAAGAATTAACAAGAAAATGATTAATACCTACTAGTGATAGTCTCTGACGCTTCTAAGCCAGGCTATCAGTATTATTAATTCATTCCACTAACACCCGCCACCACTCACCCACTCAACACTCTCACGTCACGAAAACGAAAATTATAAATTTCATTTCTGTAAGAATACACATGAGCTTTTATGTTAGACCATTGATTTTGCTAGGTCGCGCCTTCTTTGTAGAATCTGGTATATCTAAAGTGGTTAATGCTTTATCAGTTATCTTAGAATGGAACGAAATCATTTACAGTCTAAAACGGGCACGTAGCCAGGATTTCTTCATATTGTTCTTGTACCAAAAAATAAAATGGTATCGATCGAACCAGAAGCAATAATAAATAAATTGGTACCTATATCTTACCCATCACGACTGAGTTATGACGTAGGTATAAGGTACTATTAAAATAGATATAAGGCGGCGCGACAGTCAGACCATAACTAGCTCACCTTTTCCGTAGAAGATCTAAAACGAGAAGACTAGTTTAGATTAATACTAATGTTTAGCGTTCTACCTTATCTTAACAAAAAGCAAATTCTATTTTTTAACCTCCTACATTATTATCCTATCACATACACATCACATACCTTTTCTTTTTTTTGTTTACGAGGGAGAAACCTTCATAAGGTACCTGACGTTGTGGGAGCGACGCGGGTTATGTGGGATTCTTACTGCCCTAAAACCCCCCGGCCATCTTCAGCACTGCGTGGAGGACTCCGGGATTTCCACCGAAATCCACCCGGAGCTCTTCGAGCGCGATGCCCCTTTCGGGCTCTTCCCTGATTTTAGTTGCCTCTTACGACAGGTAGAGGGTACCGTATCCTAATTCTGGTCCCGGAACTACAGTGACAACACATCACATAGGTACCTATCACAGCAAGTAACAGTTTTATGTGCATCTTCATTTGCATACATCTAGGTGTCAGAATTTATTTCATCTTAAGACATTTCATTGTAATGTTGACTGGGTAAATATTATACTATTCTTATATTTACCTAACGCTAGATATGAATACAGTGATTCAATAGTTGATCCAGTTAAATTTTACACTTTTATTAAACCAAGATTTCTGTTCCAATATCCTCAAGTCTGCAAAGATCGCTTTTATTAGAATATCTCGAAGTAAGCGTAGATATAACTCACAGAGAACATTGGCTGAATTGCACAGTGAGTTTATGTCAAGAGACAGACAAAGTAGCTTGATTAGTTGTCTTTCAAGTTGGTTGAACTTATTGATCAAGTATAACACGACGCTTACTAGAAGTAATTTAATTGCCTGTAGGCAATATAATTTTAGAGAATTTCTTTTTTTTTATCTGACTGAAGCAGAAAACGAGCATGCAATCCATTTAATGGTAAGTGGTCACTGCCGCCCATGGACATCTGTAGGTAATCAACTTCATACATAACATGGGTTCCATCTGAAGTCAATCACAGAGGTGTTGCTACTTCAGAGGACTGAGATGGTCGCCTCGTGTGAAAGTCTGCCGTAAATTTTCAACATAGGTATACGACGGAGTAGAGACTGTTGTTCTACCTTTGCTCGATGAAATATCTTATGTTTAGTTCAAATAAGATAATTAAACTATCGGTTTCTAAACCGATTAGAAGCGACAGTGGTGCTTGTTGATTTTAGGCAAAAAAGGTGTGGCGAAAGCCCTACCCCACTTAAACCACATAAAGTTTCACGTTTAAATTTTATTACGTTTTAGGTTTGCGCGTCTACATGAATCTTACACATTGTGCCAAATAATGACAACCTTATTATTAGAATTTTAGTTTAAATACATAACTATCTGACCTATTGTAGAATATAGGTATATCCTACAATAGGTCAGACAGTTATCTATCGTCTCAAAATAGGTAAGCACCTATTCTGAGACGTTCAATTTAGCGTAACAAATATTTGCTGAAATTTAATATTCAATAAGGTCAAGTTGTTAACCAAGGATCGATTTTGTAAATACCTCAAACCGCACGGTTCTATTACGTCAAGTTTCGGAGCTCACCGAATTGACTGTACAAAGTTAGTTCGTACTAAGACCGCTGCTCTAGATACTAAAGTTAGTACTAATTACTTGTCCTACAGGTTGCTTTAACTTCGAATCTATCTTGTTTCCGATCCGAGACTTGGGTTATGTCGAGGTGTCGTTTGGTGCAAGCTTTGATGGAATTCCGTGAAGACACTAATCCGTATCCGTCATCAATTCGACGGTACACGGCTCTTTTCACTAAAATTCTGTAGTTAGCTGAATCATCTTCTTCTTCTTCTATCTTCTTCTTCTATCTATACTATAATAAATCTGTAAGAGGTCGCTGTCTGTACATGGAATAAATTTAGGTGAAAACCATTTCTAGAGGTCTTTAATACGATATAGAACCCAAAATAATGGTTTTTAGAAATCTTTTCTGTTTGTCTGTTTGTCTGTTTGTCTGTTTATCTGTTTGTCTGTTTGTCTGTTTGTCTGTTTGTCTGTGTGTTTGAAAACGCTAATCTCAGAAACGGCTTATCCAATTTGAATATAATTTTCACCGATGTGTTGTGGGAAACTTCACTTAACATTTAGTGTTTATTTTATGTAAATCGGTTTACGAATAAAAAAGTTATGTCAATTTAAAACTACGCAGTATTTATTCTGTGTTCGATAAGTGTTAATAAGATAAGTAACTGCATAGTTGAATTGGTTGAAACTAAACATGTTATGATCTGTAAAATGTATTCCTTTGTTATGTATTTTTTATTGGTTATGTGTGTACCTATATTATTTGATACTATACAAATCTATATATAAACATCGTAGAGCCTAAACTGCTAAACATACGAATATGATTTTTACTAGGGGTTCCTTTTATGACGTAGAGACGTCAGTTAAGAATGAATTTTCTGATTCCCCCCCCCCCCAATTTAACCCAAATAGGAGATGTAAGTTTGTATGAAAGTCAGTCAATTCTGAGGCTACCTCAGTAAAATTTAGTATTTCGCTTTGATTTTTATGTTAAAACATTGTTTTAAACAGACTTCCAAAAAGGAGGAGGTTATCAATTCGTCTGTATTTTTTTTTATTTTTTTTTTTAATTTTATATTTGTTACTCGATTTCTCCGCACTGGGTGAACGGATTTGGATGATTTTTTTTTTCATTTGAAAGGTTGTGCGTGTCATCGGGTCCCATTTATTTTTAGTTCACTTTTGACAGTGGCATCCATAAGAAAAGCGCATAAGTCTGATATTTGCATTAACGATGTGAGCGATAACTAGATGAATAACTCAATTTCCCGCCAACCGATTTTGATGATTTTTCTTTTATTTGAAAGAATGTACTTCAAGGGTACTCTGATGAGTTTGATACTTTTCTGATCATAGGATCCATTTCTTTGAAGCAAATTAACGAAATTAGCGATACTTGGCCAAACCTAAGCTGTAGGAGTCCAATTGGGTTGAATGTAGAATGAGATTACTAAGCAGATATTAAAAAAATTGACCTTCAACTCTTCAATCCTGATGATGCAGGGGTACTGCTAGCCTGAACCGTAGAAGTAAGTCAATTTGTTTTTATGGATATATAATAAGATTGTTAAACAAATTCATGGGACAAAAATTTGATCTTCAACTCCTCAACCCTGATGGTGTAAGGGTATTTCAAGACTAAACCGTAAGAGTTCGCTATTTGGTACTTACGGTTATGTAATAAAAATACCAAGCAAAAATACACGGTAAAAATTTTGACCTTCAACACCTCAACTCTGATGATGCAGGGTTACTTCAAGCCTAAGCCATAGGAGATGGCCATTTGGTGCTTTCGGGTATGTAATATGATTTCTAAGCAAAGACACATGATGAAAATTTCGACCTACAACTCCTCACCCCTGATAATGCAGGATACTGCTAGCCTAAACTATACGAGATGGGCATTTGGTGCTTTCAGGTATTTAATATAATTACTAAGTAAAGACACAAGATGAAAATTTCGATCTTCAACTCATCAAGCCTGATGATGCAAGGCACTGCAAGCCTAATCCATAGGAGTTGGCCATTTAATGCTTTCGGGTATGTAATATAATTACTAAGCAAAGACACATGATGACAATTTCGACCTTAAGCTCCTCAGCCCTGATGATGCAGGGTACTGCAAGCCCAAGCTATAGCCCAAGCTATTGGCTCGCAAGTGCTTACGTATAAGTAATAAGAATACTAAGCAAAGACACGGGATATTTTTTTACCTTCAACTCCTCCCTGATGATGTGGGATAGTGCAAGCCTAAATTATAAAAGGTAGTCACATAATGCTTGCGGTTGTTTTTAGTATATTATAAGTTCAATGACAGCTCATTATACTGAAATGTGATTAATAAATTAGACTTCAATTCATCAACCCTAATAATATAAGTACACAACCTACTTAAGCCGTATGAGTTTGGTACTTATTTATTACAATACATTACAACCCGTTGAGAGAACATTATGATGAAAAGTGTCACTTTGAATACCTAAATCCTGAAAATGCAGGAGTCATGTTGTCATGTTATTGTTAAGAGTTAGACTTAGCTGTAGCTTTTTAAAGGATGGGGTAGGTTAGGATGGAACATAAAAGAAAACATAAAAAATAATCGAGCAGGGTGCGGCAGCGCCCTGCGAGCGGGTGCGCCCTGTTCGTATGAATTGTAAGTGTTTTGATTATGTCTTCTGCTTTACAAAGAACAATGCGGGATTTACGCACACCAATAGCCCAATGCACCTCTTAAAAGATCTTATATTTGGCCACATGAAACAAAATATGAACTTAGAATATATGTCGCTGTTCAGTGATATTCCAATTTTCTAATGATTTACTTCAAGTAGATAATAGTGCTTTGTTATCCGGAAAAGTTAAAATCAATCTTTATATCGATACGTCTTCGTTTAAATGTTGAGGAGTTGGTTGAAAAAGTATATCCCGATATTGTTAATACAACCAATTACACTATAAATTGGTTCCAAAAGACGGCTATATACCCACCCACCAATGAACGTGTCGATAAAATAAAGGATTTTTTTTTCAAAATTTAAAGCAGCGTCACAGATCTACTATTCGGTAGACACAGTCATTGAGATGGAGGAAGCAGTACATTATCCAACAGAATTTTTGAATTCCTTAATGCCTTCCGGAACTCCTGAACACAAATTAATATTAAAAGTAGGTTTACCTATAATCTTATTAGAATTCGTCTGAATAAAAAAAAAATACATAACAATACGTTCCTACCCACAAATACACACTTAATTGTTACTTTTTAACATAGAATTCCCACGGTATCGAGATTTGCGCGAGAAAAACTTTGTGACACGTTGATTTGCACGCGGGCAAAGCCGCGGGTACAGCTAGTCTTAAATAGATAACGGATTAGGTATATGCACCGCCAAAATGACAAAATATGCATGCAAATATGCACTTAGGATGAAATATCCACCAAAATAGTTAAATATGCACAAAATATGCAATAAGTAAGAAACATTTATTTCATTTTTTGTCGTCAAACTTCAATCAGTATACATTTGACAATCTTTTTTTTGGTCGCCAAACTTGAACTGAAAGATTGAACTGCAAACTATTTTGCCAAAACTAATGAAAAGTACCAAAATATGCAATAACGCTTAAAAATTGCCATTTTATGCATTTGCATAAGCAAAAATGCAAATGCATATAATCCGATGTCTAATCATAAATAATTACTTATGGACTCAAGCTTTTTAGTTAATAAATTACATCCTTAATACATTTTGATTTTTGATGGTTTTTCAGTAAATTATAATTAAACGCATGTTTAACTTGCAAAATTATTCTGTGATAGGAATAAATTTACTTATAAAACAATAGTTTACACACGATAATTATACATATTTATAATTCCGTTGCAGTTAATATGGGTATTAACGTGTAGGTATACACTAACCTATACGTTTACTGTAAAAACGCTTTTTAAATGAAAATTAGGGTATTTCACCGATAACCCCATAAAAGTTGAAGTTTAATTAAGGCAAGTGGATACTTACTTGACAAGTGGATACTTCTCTTAATTTGTCTTAAACATTTTTATCCAAAACTAAGGATAAATTTTAACCTCATTAAAATTTGCCGACGTCGACAAAAGGTACGAAATATTTAAAAAAATCCTAAAAGATAATCGGGTAAGCTGCGGCAATAACTAGGTTATTGCCGCAGCTTAGCCCGCTTATGTTAAGTGTTTTCACTTGTTAGTAGAATGAGTACTTAATACTAAATCTATGAAAATCTAAGAAAGAGTTTTTTTAGTGACTATGGATTTTATAAATTTCTAATCCTAACAGCTAAATATTGGCCCACACAGGTTTTCAATATGGAGTGTAATTTATAGTTCTGCTTAGTTCACAGAGTATCGTCTTTACTGCATAGCCAAGTTCGTATTAGAACTCACCAGAACGTTAACTAAACTAACTGTAGTTAGTACTCGCTACGATATCTAAGCAGCAGTCTGCTACTAGTGTTAAGTTCAGTATTTGTGTTCAACTTCACCTTAATGTTTCACAAAGATACTAACGTATGCGGGTATTCAACTTTAGGTGTCAATTTTACAAATTCTATTCAAATTCGGTTAGAGAAAAAATATGGGTCATACGTATTAGCAACGAGATTGTGGCCGTAGACAAGTGCAATTATTTTATGAATTTGTCATAATTTAACATAACGCCATTTCATCTTAAAAAAAATGTGCGGCACTGCGGGACTGCCGCGGTAAAGCTATTGCATAGCAATTTTTGTCAACTTATGCAATTTTAATTATTTATCTATGCAGTATGTTTTTCTTTGATATTCATTATTTTTTTTTTCTTTGTTACTATATACTTTCTCACAAACAGCTGCTTACATATTCGTCCGATTTCCGAGCAGCTCGTCTCGATCCGTGCGATCTTCGTACTGTCGTGCCATATACATACACATTAAGGAACGCTGGGACGTGTTACGTGGGGAGTGTTAGGTATTTTAGTTACGGAATTTCTTGATTCGATCTTAGCTGACTATAGCTTAAAATATTTATTTTGCAGACCAGTGTTATTTATTTCATTTGTATTTTGTGTTTATTTGTTGTTATAACGGCAACAGAAATACATCACCTATGAAAATTTCAACCGTCTACCTATCACGGTTCATGAGACATAGCCTGGTGACAGACAAACGGCTAGACGACAGAAAGACAGCGGAGTCTTAGTAATAGGGTTCCTTTTTACTCTTGGGTACGGAACCCTAAAAACTAATGAACTAGTAACCAAGCTTTTGAAAGTGGTAAAACCAGCGTAGTTCGAGGATGAAGTACCGCTGCCACATCTATTTCTAGCGTGAAGCATTTCTTGCGATTTGAGGGAAGGGTGTGGTTGCCGGTACACTTTTAAATGAGGCGAGGCGTAGTAGGTAACAACGCATCTGTGACTGATTTCAGATAGAACCCATGTTCTGTATGAAGTTGATTACAGATGTCCATGAGCGGCAGTGACCACTTACCATCAAGTGGACGGCAAGCTGGTTAGCTACTTCAGTCAGATAAAAAAAACGAATGAAAGCAAGTAGATCTAAACAACAAAACAATAAAGCGTTATACCTAGCATTAATAACACTTGATATTATGATAGCAATTTCATTTTACACTTCGATAGAAGCACGTTTGCTGTTCTAATGGACTTTGGTCCTCGGGGACTCAGTTCTATTACAATGACAAGTTAGTGTAACCGAAGACACTGGATACTATGTTGGTTATTCAACGTTATTGTGTAGGACTACCTACTATTTGTATTACTTTAATAATTTTCTTTGAAATGTATCATATTTCAATTATAATACCTACTCTGGTAGCACCAGAAAAAAGCTAAAAAATACTAATTGGTATAAATAAAATCAGCTTTGACCATATTTTAAAACTGTTATCTAGACCTATTACTGGCTTACTATTATAGCTGGTATGACCAGCTATAATAGTAAGCCAGTAATAGGTAGAAGTTCTCCGTGAGGCTAATCGCGATGCTACTGGCCTTAAGGCTATATTTGTATACCACATATATGTCGGCGGGACACCGCGTATTTAAAAACACGTCGCCGAAAATAATTATTTTAGTTAGTTTAAAGATCGAAAATTGTTTGTTTATTAAATTAGCAATATTTAGTGAATTTAGAATTGTAATTTATTTTACCCTCCATAAATTTGTTATTGTCACCTCACTAAACATTGTTATAAAAAGGCAAGCGCCTGCCGGTAGAAAGAGATTCTTGTTTGAACCGTCGAAGCGATCAGACCTCCTCAAATGTGAATAAATCGAAGAAGTTTATTCCTGTGTTTTGCTTGAAATCTTCAAGAATGGACAGTAATGAAGTCTTCGACTCCTGGCCTTCCTGATGTAACATTTCTCACTCGTTCATTTCGATATATAAATTACAGTTGTGGGTGCCCTACCGGTAGATAAATGATAAGTCCGATAAAACACTCACTAAAATTTATTCACGATAAATTACACATTCACACAAGAAGTAAAGTTTTTATATAAGCAGAAAGTCACAGTTAATAAGAACGAAGCGAAGAGAGTTAAGTTTAAGATAGAACAGTTTTTATAGCACAGTAGATAAGCGAACTACACAATTACACGAACGAAAGTCTATAGAAAGAAGTAATTTATACAGCGTAAAAGTTTATAGCACTCAGGTATTATCACAAGAACGAAAACAAGCGTAAGACAAATAAACTGTTAAATATTACTTTAACTTAGCGTGAGAATAAACAAAGCGTAAAGCGCGCGAACTCCAAGTGTACTAGCAAGTCATAATAATATCTACTGCAAGGAGCGATACAGTGGGCGCATCAGCCAATAGCGTAAAACATTACCTAATAAGGTGGCAAAATGCAAGCGCATCGTCTAACGGGATCCGTGTGACGTATGCCTACACCGGCCGCACGGGCCGGTCGCTAAGCAAGTAAACAATAGTCTCAACCGTGGTATATTTTATTTGAATATTTCCTTTTGCTTACTTTTATTTTCTTTTTATTATTTTTTATTATTTTTACTAATTGTTAATTTAAGTTTGTTGTGTATATATGTAAATATTTTAGTTATGTAGTTTTTTGTAAATTTAAATATAAATTATTTATGGTTCCCACACAGTGAAGACAGAACTATTTCCAATTTCTTAAGGTATAAGTTGGTACCTTCACAGTTAATTTACAAACATTTCTATGAGCTAAAATAAACTAATTAAGAACCAATTAAGTTTAAGAATCGATTCTGATGATCCTTGAGACGATGTAATTTAATTTAATAATAACAATAAATGTTCGTTTGTCAGTGTAAAACTATTTAAACTCAACTCCCCTAACTTTCAAGCCTGCATGTAAGTTATATGTATTAGAAAACTTACAAAGAACTGACTAGTACGAACAAAATCATACTTTAGCGTACACGTTCTCTGTGAAAATATCTGTTAGAAATAAAAAGTTAGTTTTCTGCGTAGCGTGATCCCCGGCACGTCCTTTGTATCCGTGCCTTACAGGCATAGACAGACGCCATTGTGAGATTCCTTATTCATCAACAATTTTCCGACGATCCCTATGTGTAACGAGCTCTTGAAAGGATGTTGACTGGTGTTACATAGGAAAGAACTGGCGGCACGTCGTGCTTATCATCTATCTCTTTCAGTTTTTCTTTTGACGTCACCATTCCAAACACCTTTGTATTTAAACGCTTGTTTACTACTAGTGTGATCATTTTGATATACGTATAAGTAACACGTCACTTTGTTTGTAGTCTTCAAAAGCGCTTAATCGATTTCAATGAAACTTTGAAGTACCTATACTTAGGTTAGGTTCGAAAGAAACGATACTTTTAAATCGTATAGTTATTATAAAACTGAGATATTCATGCCTGCCTTGTAATATACATACCTATTACCATTATTATTTTTTTTAAACCCGCTAGGTTTAAATATAAGGATAACAAGTCTTCTCACTTTTAAAAGTCTAGTAAACGCAGGAGGGAGCTATTGATAAGCTCTTTCTAAACTAATCTATGGCTCATACATATTGGCGTGGCCGAATCTAGCTTTCGATTTATGTTAATCTATGCAAATCTAGGCTTAAATTACTGGCCAGTATTGGTTTAGTTAGAATAATCTAGGAGATCTCTTGATAAATTTACAATTGTTTTGCAAAATTTCGTGTGCAATTACTACCTACCTACTTGATTAGGATATATATATTTACATATATATATACACAGAGTAGTCGCATCGCTCGAAATTCGAACGTAATTTAAATTAAAAAACTAAACTTCATAATGTCCAAATTAGTACGAATATTTCATAGTAGTTATGCTTCAGTTATGTTGTGGCATAAGAAATAGTGGAAATTACATGAAGTAAAGAACTTTTAGCTAAAGTAGTATCCTGTGGAGGTTCTTCATTGCATTTCCAATATGAGTACAAATCGAAGAGAAGTGCAAAACTAGCAAAGCCAAACAAGTTTATAGAAATAAGAGTGTAAAGCTAAGTTCGAGGTCAGATTCAACGGTCGAATTCTTTTCAAAGAGCTGAATGGATACCGCAAGTCTGTTGTAAAACCATTCGCAACTACAATGACTGTGTGTACTTTGATGTATTGTAATGGATTCGTATCAGGTTTTTAATTATAAGGGATGGCAATGGCAGCTCAATATTGTCAGTAGTTTTGAGTTCAACAATATTTAACTATTTGGAAGTCTACTTACCAAAGAGGTATTCATAGTACGCAGGTATATATCACTAATTGGTATAGGTAATATGATTTTTTAGTTAAAACACATATTAATACGTGTATACAATATGACATCGCATCGTGATGTTTCGATATCGTATAGCGAAATGATATAAAGTAGTGAAATCCACAACGTGCATCGAAAAAAAATCAACAGAACGTTATCGTCACGACGTAGATTTTCATGGTACTACATTGTATCGTTACACGATGACGACGACGTAATCGGAATACTTCTTAATGAGTGTGCTTATACAATTGACTATCTGAGCAGGGGCCGCTGCCATAACAGCTCCTGGGGCTAGAACCTACAACCAGACGGTGGCTGTTAGCTTAGTAATATGATCGAGACACATGGCACTAACTATATTATTTATTAATTTATTTTAAGTACACACTTTCACATGAGGCGACCATCATAGTCCTCGGGAGTAGCAACGCATCTGAGATTGACTTAAGATGGAACCCATGTTCTGTATGAAGTTGACTAGAGATATCTATGGGCGGCAGTTACCACTTACCATCAAGTGGACTGCATGCCCTTTTGCTATTGTAGTAGCAGTTACAAAAGTATCAGTTAGTAGTAAGTAAGTACTACTAGTTAAAAAAAATATTAAAAAACCGGTGGGTATTTACTCCCTTAAGAATCTGTCCGGGTAAACAGGAGACCCGAATAATCCTTATCCTTACCTCATACCACTGACATCGCCGTAGTATGTGAGAGGCAAGGAGGGTAAGATGTTCAACATACGTACGTGTATGTTTTATCCCTAACATCTTCATTCCGAGAAATAACCATTTTAACAGTGAAATTATGAAAAATGAAATACTCGTATGAACTTCACCTAAGGCGTATGCCTTTTAATTCCGTTTGTTAACATTGCTCGTTTCCTTGAAAATTATTCCACAAATGGTAATGAAGGCCTCACGTTCTGACCTAGAGAGTACCTACGTCACGACACTCACGAAACGTGAAAACGCTGGAAGGAATTCCGAATTTACCGAATGTCGTGCTCACACGGGATTAGAGCGGATTGAGCCCTGCAGCGAAGCTGTGGAAATGTTTTTTCTCATATCAAAGTAATTTGCGACACAGCGTACGTTTAGAACTATGACAGAAAATCCTGAAAGTAACCACGTAATTTAAGTACTGCAAATAAAATGACTTAGGATATGAAATGTGTTGAACGTTCGTGCTCACATGGGTTAAGCGCGGATTACGCTGCAGCACTATGGAAAATGTCGCGTTTGCTACATAAAAGGCGTCACATATAGTGAAACTAATTTATTTAAGAGTAGCAAAAAAGAAAAGGACAGTGCGGAGAAACGTGTGCTAATGTAGTTTCGTGCTCGCTTGGGATTAGAACCGAATAACTTACACTAACGTTATTGAAAGTAATGTTGTCTTCGGTCATATATATCATTCTAGTGTAAATAGTTCAGACTGAGAAAAGCGGTTTAGAATGGCAATACTAAAGTGTAGGAATAAAAAGGTGATATTCTTGACTTAAGTAAGTGCTGTTTAGGGTTACCTTGAACTAAAATCTTAGGTAGCAATAACTGGATTCCGCGGAAGCCTTGCGGCAATGGAATTCGACCAAAACTGGTCTATTATACACTCAAACACGCACCTCAAAGTAAATTAACAATAATAATATTGTAGAACTTATAGCCCAATACTATGATTTGTTGCTGTCGTGGATGCCATACACATAAATATAATCTATCTAGAAAATCTGCGTGTTCTACCGGATTTACAATGGTAAGTGTTCCGTGGAACTTTGTGACCTGGTGCCTTTGTCACCTTTTCTTCACCGCACCACTCGCCGAAGGATATAGTTCAATCCACACCAACTGGACACGTGGCGGTCCTCCGCGATTCGGTTTGCACGCTCGTTTTTGCCATGGACGTGCAAGTTGTGGAATGAGCTTCCTCCTGAAAAGAGCGCGAAAGAGCGAAAAGAGCTCTCCTTCAAAGCCGGCGATGCATTAGCAACTCCTGTGGTGTTGCGAATGTCCATAGGCGACGGTGACTGTTTTCCATCAGGTAGCCCGTCTGCCTTATCGTTAGGTGAAAGTATAAAAAAAAGAATCCAGACTAGAATAAGTCGTTAAAGTCATCCTTCAAATTTCTGTCTATTCGAGGAAACAACCTAGAATACAATGCATTTTAGACCAGTATAGTGAGTACTTTGTTACTCAAGTTGTGCTAATTACCATATATTTTACCACCTGTGAAAATAATGTTAATCTGCCTACCTTTCAATTCTTCATCAGCGAACTAACTAACAGCAAAATCGTCACAATGACCATCAACTCTGATGGTCGTTTTGATGATTTCATCTAATCAACATATATTTGTGTGAAAAACGATTTCATTAGAACGTTGCAATAGCTATAAATGAAACCTCCTTGCCTTATATTTGAGAACAATTTTCGTAATGAATTCCTTGCCATTTCATGATTTGATAAAGCTGAATTGCAAGTCACTCCAGTTGATTAAGACTTATGTTTGCCGATCTTAAACAGAACTGGTATTTCATAAATTCTATGAATTTATAACTGAACTAAATTTAGGGTTTATGTAACTATGGTTATAAATTTCTAAATTCAAATTTATCAGAAGTTATGTAACCTTATTTCTTCAATGCCATTCAACATTCAGTCGGAGTGGATATTTTCTACTAGTCCTAAGTACAAGTAGTAGAAACTTTCATTGTTTAACTTTAGGAATATTATACTTCTACTTACGTATATTGTTTTTTATTATGTTTTAAAACCATAGTTTAATCTTGAGGATGAAATGTAGGCCTGAAAGTTATGACTTGTATGAGAATCCAATTTGAATCTCAGGGTTAAGCCCGCTGCCGAACTTGATCCACGAAGCTTTCTTATTTGGTACAAATTGCTTATAAATACTCATAGAATCATGTGAGCAACTATGAATTAGACCTTCAACATGTGGTGCTTAACAATAATCGATACCAATACAGCTTAGTCGAAAAGAGGTAAACCATTATTGAAACTTTTTATACTTCACTTCTCTTGAAACATGAAATTCCAGATAAAGTTCTTTGCTTAACGAAGCGATCGCCCTCGATAGCGATACGCTTCACCTTATTGTTTCCATAAAAAGATTAAATTTCCATCAGAATTGCTCTGCTCGTATAGGCATTATTAAAAATCTGATAACTCTCGCAAAGCAACGCGTGTCCGCCTTTTCAGGTCGAGATCCAGAGCGCTGAAACTTTTTTAATTTATTGCTATTCCCACCGGTCAAAGGGTAGCATATAAACGGGACTTAGTAATATACGAAACGGGTGTCCCTAAGGGCCGGATGAGCTGTCGGGTGGGTTAGGGGTCGTCACTATCACTAGTTCTCGTAAAGGGATGATGAGATTTGCCTGAGCACTGAATATTCAATACACGGCAGGAGGATCATGTTCATATTTTTGTAATATTTGTAGCTAACCGTACACGGTATATTAATGTAACAGAACTGTATTACTATAACGAATAACCAAATGGAAAAGTAGTAAATGTTGGAAGAATTATTCGCGCTATGACTACGACGGCTCCACTGTTTCACTTATTTCAATTTAATAATAACAATGTTTAGCACTATTGCGATCTAGTTTGAAAGACGTAGACAAAGGTGTACGAGGCAATGGACCACTCCGTGCCTCTATTCGGAAAGGATAAGTCGTTTTAAGGTCCACTGCTAGACATATGCTAAATTAAGGTTATTGTCAATACTCTCCGCGCCTGGCACGCGTGTCGATGAAAACACTATCGATGTAAATCAAGAACAGGCTGCTTGATATCTCCTGGATTTTGTCCTTCATTCGCTTCTTACGATATAAACAAAAATTAGTGCTATTCAAGATCACACGACTCATTACAAGTTAACAGTTCTTAGGGATAAAAATAATGTGATGTAATTATAATATTGAAAGTAGTAAATAAAGTGATAAGTATACTGTAGAATATTATCACAACAATATTGATCGTATTATTATATTGGTGGGGTTTTTTATTCGACTGACGTAGATTGTAGTCCATCTGATGGTAAGCGGTGTCTGCCGCTCATGGATAAGTAAGTAAGTAATAATAATAAGTAAGCAACTTCATATAGAACAGTAGCTCTGTCTGAAGTCAATCACAGATGTGTTGCCACTCACTAGGTCTTATATGGTTGACTCATATAAAAGTGAGCCGGTAACCACACCCTTCCCTCAAATCGCAAGAAATGCTTCACGCTAGAAATAGATGTGGCAGCGGTACTTCCCCCTCAAACTACGCTGGTTCTACCACTTTCAAAAGCTTGGTTACTAGCTAGCCATAGGTGAGTCGTAGCCATGCCAAAACACGGTCTGACTTAGACATTAGATAATTTCATGTAAAAAAACTCGCCTTACATACCCATTACCTCCTTTAGAGATAAAGATTTACACTTGATATATATAAGAATATATACCACATCTTTAGAACTAGAACACTGCAACGTAAATACAAAATAAGAAAATTAATTGTAGCGTAGTCTCGCCGTAAACAGTTTAGTATTCTTTCTCAGTTTGAAGTTGAGTTTTAATTTTATTATGCTAAGTAGTTTCATCCGTATACTATTTTAAAATGTATACCTAGCTAGGTTTGCTGTTTTGCGTTCTTCAAACAATAGTTACTTAGATATCCTCGACTATTACTTTTTATTAAATTGTAGCAATTGTAGAATGCAGTCCACCGTGCGTAGTGGGTACTGCCCCCCATAGGCATTTGTAACCAAGTCCTCAAAGAACAAAGGTTTCATTGAAAGCAAATAAAGATTAGGACTAAGTTGCTTGCTGTGCCTTTAAGTGACCCGACATCCAGACCCTTCCAAAGAAGCGCATGAATTGCTTCTCGCTAGAAAGAAACGGGGTAGTAATGAAATTGTTTAATTACTTTCTTAATTTTTATTTAATGAATAAAGTTTTGTTTAATTTATTTTATAATTATATTAAATGCAATGCTTTAGCTAACAGTTTCGAACAGATAAGTGGTAGGAACTTTGAGCATCCACATATAGCTAACAATAGGTACTTTCTCGTCAGCCCATTCTTGTCCCACTGCTGGGCCAGGGTCTTCTCTCAGAATGAGAGAGCTTTAGAGCCATGGTCCACCGCGATGGCCAAGTGCGAATCGGTGGACTTCACACACCTCCGAGAACTTTTTTTTTAGGAATTCTCGGGTGTGTAGGTTTTCTTACTTCGAGTATGTTTTCCTTTACCGAAAAGCAGTGATATTTAATTTCTAATACGCACATAATTTTAGAAAGATCAGTGGTGCCTAGGTTTGAACCTTGGACCTCCCTATCGAGAGGGCAAGTTTCAACTATTAGACTGTCACTCCTCTTCAACCATTAGGCTATCACTGCTCATTAGGCTATACTTTGTTCACGCCTAAAAATTGTATGCACATGCAAGTATACTTGAAGTAATGCTGAATCTTCTTAAACTGAAGTCGACAGATTCGGTTCAGATATCTACAGTACGTTTGCTTTCATTTTATCAAAGCCTCCTTTACATATTTTTCCTCAATTCGATTTTATTTACGGGTACTCTTTTTGCCATTCTTCCTTATTTTAAGAACTTTATCCAATCGCCAAATATTTACCAAATTGGATCTGATATTGAAAGCTTTCTTATAATGAAAATAATAAATTGTAAGATAGAATTGTAATACGGAAGTTTTCAAATTTGAAATAATAAGCAAGTGCATAAATAGAAATTAGATACCAATTTATATACTGTTTTGTAAGATGATTTTGGGTTTGCATCGCCTTTAAAATCGTTAATACCGAATATGGTTAGTCGGCTTTCTGCTGACCCGTTGAAAAGCAACTAAAGTAATTTGGATGCTGTTTTTTATATTTATTTTGACATTTTGTTTTTTTAACTCTTAAGTAATTTTTTTATATACACATATAGATATAAAATTAAGTTATTTAATATTCATATTGTCATCTTAAAATTAATAAATAAATATACTGCTTTAAGAATTGAAAAAAGCAAATCAATTTAACTATTTTAGAAACCCTATAACAATTATGCAGCTACTGATTCTCATCAATAGCTTTGAGGAAGTTCGATAGTTTTTATTACTTTTCCAACACTATTTTTGTCGCTAGCCAATTTCAAATACCTTTTAATTTGCAAAGTTTCGCTTACTTTCAGTCTGATTTAAACTTTTCTAGTTATTTAGCGTCTCGGATTTAAAAAAATTCCCATTGGAAAAAGTTAATTATAATGATTAAATTTCTAATATTAAGGTGCAGTTAATAACTTTCGTAATTAAGTAATGTTATTTTGTAAACACTAATATAATGATGAAATTAGTTGGACCCATAAATATCTTTCATGTAAACAGGGATTAATATTGTTTTTTACTAAACCTAAATAAAAGAGCATGACAAAATAATGTTTCACACTGGCGTATTTCCCGCGGTATTTTCCGCACTTTTGTGATGTCAAGTAGAATACAATGACCCATTTCAACTTATGCGTGATCCAAAGTTATTACAGACGGTATAAAAGTTACGAATAACGCCACAACAATGGTAGATTTGTGTAATTAAAAATGTGTACGAATATATTTTCGAGCAAAAACATAGCTTTTCTGGATAAAAATAAAAAGACATGGGCTATTTCAACTCACAATGTGTCGTTTTTATCCAATTTATGATAATTGTTTGCGGGTTTTACCGATGAAGTTAGTGCTAGCGGAATTATTTTATTATAAGCTTTAACTATTATTAATTATAACCTATTAAATGGCTGCTATCGTCTTAATTTCGTAATATATCTAGAGAGCTTCATGTCAAGCTGGTAGTATACCTCGAGAATAATGGCATCTTCGGTGGCCGGCAATTTGTACTCTGCAATAAAACCACTCCATGTAGGATGTTTATGTTACGAATATGGTAAAGTTCTCAGGGTTCAACTCCGGAGGCATCACAGCCACATCCCATCCATCCGTCAGCCTTTGAAAGTCCATTGCCGGACATAGGCCTCCCCTAATATGAACCACTTCGACTGGACCTGAACCACCTGTATCCAGCGGTTATCCGATGTCTTCTTCAGGTCATCAGTCCACCTGGTTAAGTGGCAACAGGAATCAGCACAACCGCCACATCTGTTACCTCCAAATTACAACAGTCTTAAATCCTGATGTGGTTTAAAGTGGTCTGGTAAGGAGAAGTTACTTATCCGTATTTTCCATTAGTAGTAAGGCATCATTTGAGGCCGACCTTAGAAGGGTTTTCTGTATTCTGTAATTGTTCTATAGTTTCTGCATAGTCTTTAATTTTAATTCTCTACTCCGAGGTGGGCGTAAATAGTGGCGATACTTTATACTATGGCTGCTGTTTACGACATTATTATTATTTGTATAACTATTTTTGGCGATAATAAATCTTTAAATCTTTTTAAATCTTTTAAATCTTAAAAGGGTTCCAATGTTGTTTAAGGTTGTTCAGGTGCTTTGCATGCTCGTTTTGTTACTTCTCTGAATATGACCGATCTTTGGTAGAATTATCTTTTTATCTGACATTTATTACAGTTATTCATAGGCAGCAGTTACCATTTGTACCGCTTCATATGTACTGAAACCTGTTTCCTATTTTTGTTAAAGTTTTGATCCTCCCTGCATATACCTAACAAGGTGATTATCATACACGTACTCATACCCGTACTCATTCTGAGTATGGTTCGGGTTGGTACGGGTTGGTACGGGTTGGTACCACTGCCACTTTTATTTCTGACGTGAAGCAGTTGCATTTCGGTGGAAAAGTGTGTGTTTGTCAGCTCAATTACATATGAGGCGACACATATCTTAGTACTTGGGGAAGAGCAACGCCTATGGATGACTTGAATATAATTTTCATTTATATGAAGTAGGTATCTTTAGTGCCCAAATACTGCGGGGATCACTTACCTTCGCATAGACTAAATATTCTTTGGTTGATTAAAAAAAATACGAGTTCTTCGAAAGGTCCTAATACGATAAGTTTCTATGAAAGCTTGTCGGAATATGGAATATGTAGATATAAAGTTTTGAACTTATAATACTGAATTTACAAAAAACCTTTTTTTTACACGCATACACGCTTTCTACACTCATAGCCCCACAGTAGATTTTTTTCCTTTGTCGTGGGTACCATGGACACACACAAGACGAATACACAAACACTCAGACCCAGAACACGAATCTAAACTCATTCAGATACCTGTCTGGCCGGGAATCGAACCCGGGACCTATTGCGCGACAAACCCGTATGGTAAGCGCTTCGTCACGCGCGTCGTCAAATAGGTACGAGTAATTTTAATTTGATAGCGAGAAATGTCATTAAATATCAAAGGACTTTCTCCGCAAGTCATTTGTTTGTTTGTAATACTTTAATCCGAAGTACGGTAACCGAGAGTTTCACATCAATTGTATAGGCTGTAAGAAGTACAAGTTACAAAGGTGGATCGAGGTACGAAACCTTAAAGTTTTAAATAGGGTGCCAAGACTTCGATTCGCTTTAACAAGTTTAAGTACTTTTCAGCTAATTTATTGTGTTGTTGATACTGAACAAATACGAATATTTTAATCTAATGCGAATATGATTACCTACATACGAAATGCAAGTGTGTACGTTTGTGAGTATGCCAAACATTATAGTATTTGCGTGTATTTTATTACAGAACTTGTAAGTATAATTTAGATTGTTTATTAGATATATTATATGTGCCATAAATAAATTGCCAGCGAAATAATATGACTCGCATATCACATAATAATACCAAGTATAACATAATAATTATCACAGTAGTAGTAGAACCATGACATATCATACCCATACTAATATTATAAAGGCGAAAGTTTGTGTGTGTATGTTTGTTACTTCTTCACGTCTAAACGGCTAGAGCGATTTTCATAAAATTTGGTAGGGAATTAGCGGACACTCTGGATTAACATAAAGGCTACTTTTTACTGTGAGATAATATCTTACTCCCACGGGACATTTCTGGTTTAGGCTTTGTTGTGTGCGATGTAGATACCCAAGCAAGATATTTTGGATTACATCCTTTATTCAATGTTTATTTTGTCTGTGTCTGTCGCGGGCGACATTTAGTGTTTATATAACCTTCGTCTATTAAATTATTTTTTAAAGTTTGGGCGTGACATTTAACTATTTAACCGTGCTAAAATTAACGCTAAGTAACTAAAGAGGTTGCTTTTGATCCCAAGTGTCGCCGGTCGATTGGCGTAGGGGCTGGGTCGGTCTCAGGGATTTCCACTGGGCGTTATTCTCGGAGACAATCAATACGGGTGTTGCATATTTAAATCGGTGGCGAGGTGAACGGCTCACCTGACATGTACTTAGAGTTCATTAGTTTTTTTATATAATTATGAACAAATATAACCATTAAATATAGATCTATAAGAAATTAACATTATGTATACATAGATGTGTATATCGAGCGCAATTAAGATGCAAGAAGTTTTTTGGGGAATTTAAACGAAAAAAAAAATGAAAATTCTATATAAAACAATCATTCGAATATAAGTTAGCGTTACAGTTAAACATATCTGTAAATATAGAAAAATAAATAAAAAAATATCAAGTGAAACCTTTGCTAGGTTCGTACCGCATGGAGCTAAGATTGCATTGATTGATGTGCTAATCGAGGGTTGCATATCTGAATTGGCCTAGCTATAACTCCACAATTTAGGGTTATGTAAGAGCAGAGCAGTGATAGACTAATCGTTGAAACTTGCCCTCTCAATCGGGAGGTCCGTGGTTCAAACCCAGGCACGCACCACGATTTATGTGCATATTAGAAAATATTTATCACTGCTTTTCGGTGAAGGAAAACATCGTAAGGAAACAAACCTACACACCTGAAAGTTCTTTAAAAAAAGTTCTCGGAAGTGTGTGAAGTCCACCAATTCGCACTTGGCCAGCGCGGTGGACTATGGCCTAAAAAACTCTCTCATTCCGAGCGAAGACTCGTGCCTAGCAGTGGGACAATAAAGAGTTGACGATGAAGAAAACACTGAGTAATGATGCGTAGATTAGAATCTTGTGCAACCATAAACAGACGAATCTTATGAGCTTAAGCACAGCATACCTTTTTATCTCTAAGGGAACCTTCAGAAGGTATAGTCGTACAATACTATCTTACATCAGTACTAACATGTGTTTAGCCAGTACGTTAACGGTTAACTGCTTTTTTATGGTTTTGTAACGACTTACTTCTTGTCAAGCTCATAAAACTTTTTTTGCCTCGACACCGCAAGCACCACCGTTACACCTATTTCTGGCCAGTAACCGCAGTGTTGAGCCCAAGTATAAAGGTAACATACTAATATATACCCTCACCGGAGTCCTCTGAATGCGTTGCCCCATTGGCCTCCTCTTAGTTGAGTGGTTGAGCCCACCACTCCGTCTGGTCTTTACGACGATATGCGACAACAAATGTCGCCGTCCTCCCCGGGGTCGTCTGACCGTATGGTTCGAACTCCCTCTAGTCGCCCGCGACTCCAGAAGACCCTTTTAGTCACCTCTTACGGCAGGCAGGGAATACCGTAGCCCTATTCTGATCCCGGAACTACAGGGACGCGGTGCCTTTACCGGCGGCCGCGGCGGCTCCTCCGAGCGAAAACCTTGATCTTTTTAGGAATCGATTGCATATGTTCTTAGGTGGCAGTGCCAATTTACAATAAGGTTGATTCCTTGCTTGTTTTCTGCTTCTAGAAAAAAAAATATATCTACCTTTTTACCTCTGTTGGAGGTTGGACAACATTACGGAAATTCTTATTTTAAAGGTGTTATGTACAATATGTAAGCTATGCTAAGTAAGTACCTAATGGTTATTTAATTTTTGCGGGTGATTTGCATTGTTGTTGAAGACAGGAAACTTAATGAAGTTGTAGGGCTGTTTTTTGGCCATAATGATATGAATGATGAGTTTAGATTTCTGTAGTAGATCTGGATGTTCGTGTATTTGTCTTTGTGTGCGTTTCTGTACACGACTGTACTATAAAGTATCACTATTAGAAATTATGTATTTTATAATAATAATAATAATAATCTATATATTAATACGTGAACGGGTATGAATTTACGCACTGTTATAGTTAATGTACAAAAGGATGCTATTTTTTTTTCAAATAATGCATAAGACATACATAAAATCAACTAAAAACACATTACACTACTTTGCATTTGACGCAAACACATACATAATAACCGAAATAGAACATTCAATGTCTTAATATGAAAACACATAAAGTCAAAAATGTCTGATGTCTTTGTCAAAATACCCGCTATTGCTTTTAAACGCAGCTTAGCCAATTAAACCTCTTTTTACCTTTATAAAAATTTATTGGAATTAGAGAAATATTCGTCCTACTTTGGACGATATGAAGTTTAGTTTTTTAATACCGTTGAATTTCGACCGTGGCGGTGCGACGGGTATATAGGCATAGTTTGCTTATACGATTCATGTCAAACAAAGTCATACAAAACAAAAGTTATTTAACTCTAAGAGATAAAAATACTAAAATAAGCTGTATAAATTTATAGCGTGTTGTACGGTCTGTCACAAAGTACTAGTTAGCAGGTTTTACAGAGATATTTTGCCGAGGGTTATTACAAGGTGATTAAACTTGTATAGCGTAAGCTGCTGTAAAGGGTTATTAAAACATATTAAGCCCGGTTGGATTATACATTCTCATTATAGAATAATGAAATAATACCTAAACACCGTAAGCTCGGTCTATCAAACAACGGAGAGGAGAATATCTCGCTAGCACCCAGTGGAAATACGTCATTTTTACTTCTACCTCGTATCAGATTGATTAGTTTAGAACTTTAAAAATATAATACTATACAGTAAAAAATGCAACGCTAACAGCACCTATTTCTTAAGTATTAAATAGTAAAATAAGTAATGATTAAATAGTAAAATAGTTCTTTTAGTATACTCAAAGACTATTAAAAATGGTATATGTATTTTGAGACGGAAACCACCACAGCCACATCTCTCTTATTACAGAAATATTTTGTGCTGATGTGTTTTGTCTTGAAGAGTATAATAAGAAAGATATATATTATGTAATTGTTCGAGGTTTCATATTTGATCTTCAGGGATCGCAACGCATCTTTAGGCAATCTCAGGTAAGGCTGATCTTCTCTGGGATGGATTACAGATGTTCATGGACGGCAGTTGACGCTAACCGTCGGGTGGAGTGCGTGCTCGATTGCAACCCCTATATAATAAAAAAAAACATAAAAATCCCGAACACTGAAGTCATCCTCAGGGCAGGCAAACATCTACGTAATTGGACATCTGCTCTTCGTCTAGGAACTGGGTCCTTATGCCTTAGTCGTTATTTTTCCAAGGCATATGACTGAATACAAATTAAATTCCATTTCAGAAAATTTAGCTTTCATTTGAATTCTAATTTATTAAGTTATTTTTACGTCTAGATGCCGGAATTTCCCAGATGTGGTGCCTACATATTCCATTCATACGGAAAAGAAGGAGTAGATCCCACAATGAACCAACTTGAAGTAAATAGCCTGTCCTAATGTAGATTGCTATCTATTATAAACAAGCTGCAAGGGAAGATGGGAACGGTGTCTGCCGAATGCAACGTACCGGCTACGAGTGTAATGGGATTCTAGCAATCCACACAGAATTTTCTCGTGTGTTTCATTGCTAATGATTTTCCTGGATTTATTTTTAGATAAAAAAAAACACGCTTTCTACACTCATAGCCCCACACTAGGAATTTCTCCTGTGTCGTGGGTACCATGGACACACACAAGACGAATACACAAACACCCAGACCCAGAACATGAATCTAAACTCATCATTCAGATACCTGTCTGGCCGGGAATCGAACCCAGAACCCATTGCGCGTCAGACCGGTATGGTAACCGCTCCGCCACGCGGGTCGTCAAATTATAAAATCGTAAAATTTAATTCTTGGTTAGTTAGATTATGATTATCATTTAATAATTTTTCACTTCTCTGATTTCTTTATAGACTTATCGTATTTGTAAGGATTATTTTAGACATATAACAATTTGCATACCTATATAAGTACCCTTTTTTATTTCACACTCTATTAAAAGTCGCAGTTTTCTTTGTGGTAAATGACCGCTATGTAAGCATCTGTAATCAACAAAAAAATAAGATTAAGGTTTCTTCTGTGTGGTTACAGAGGCGTTACTGCAGACATTCGTACGCCACCAATGAATACCTTACCATATCTTTTAAACCAAAACACAGTAACATTTAACACTGCATTTGCAATAATAGGTGTAACGATGGTCCCGCCTAGTCAAACTACAAAAGGTTTTACCTTCAAATCTTGTCTTCTTAATAGTTGCTAATACTACATAATAGCCTGTTTAATAACGCTGAGGTCACAGTAAATATTTTAAATAGGCCAGATTTCAGTACTAATCCGAAACTTAATAATCTGTCTGTTTGTAGACAACAGAACGGATAATTAAAATGTGTTCAAAAACGTTTCCAGCTTTCAAATAAGACGTTTTATTTACGGATATAAATATTTTTGTTCCCACTCACATTTCCAAATAATCAACAATATGAATGTTGACAACGAATGAAGCAAGGGCCCAAGGACGATCTCCCTTCCTTGTATAGCCCACTCAGCTTCATGAATACATAAGTGTGCTGCTTGCTTCCATTTATTTATTCCTTGAATATATTTTCTGAACAATGCTGAGGTTTGGAATTGGAGGAACTGCGAAATCCGTAGCGCTATGCAAAGGATTGAGTGCCTATAACTGGATAGCATGTGAGATAGTCTAAGTGGATGAGAAAAGGTAGAGTGCATCTCTTGTTTGAGTATATCCTTTGTATTCCTAGATATTTAAGATATTGTTTTGAGGTTTACAGTTTATGGTTCAAACAGCTCATGCGTTTTTTTCGTAAATATGAAGGTGTTGTTAAAATTTGAATAAAGGCCTGTGCGAGTCTGCCACTATAGAAGCAAATAGAAAAAAATGCTCATTATGAAAATTTGTTATTATTAGTTTTAGATGTTAAGGAATTTCACAAAATATGATATAATTTATTATGTAGTAAAGTACAGGGTCCTGAGTCGATCGAACATGAACCATCTTTGTTTTGAATCGAAAATTTTCTAAAATTGATTCATATAAATCTCATTATACGTTCGTAATCTAGCACCTTTTCGGAAAGTGTATTCGTATCAAGTAGATTTAGCGCAGTGTTCGTGTTCCAGTAAGCTATGGGCTAAGAATATATTAAAAACTATAAAATTAAGATTTTGATCATTAAGCACTTATTATCTTCAGCGGTTAATAAAAATAACAACAACTTAAGAATGAGATTAATGCAACAATTTTTTTTTTCTTTGGAGCTACTTTTAACGTGAGAAATGAATAATATAAATAAATTTTTGTCGTCATATGACAAAAATGATTCATTGTGGTCACTTGTCTACGGAGTTTCAATTGAAACAAAAATATATATCAACTGCTAACAGTACTTGCCTAGCTGTAGGCACTTTGCTCGTAGCGATTCTTCGGTCAGACGCGACGGGACTCGCGTATTTCCAGTCACGTGTGTTCTGAAAAATGTTATGGCCCTAGTTTCTGCTTACGTATTGAATACGAAATTCCACTACAACTCGTCTATAAAGCTGGCGAAATATAAGGGATAACAAATAAAGGTTTATCGCGTAATACTGCCAGGGCTACTGACGTGGTTGTGTATAATGTACATACCTACATACCTTCTAAAATAATGTGTTGTATGGATTTTACTAATGAAGTTGAAACTATTTGAATACTTTTGGAATTGAAACCCTATATTTAAGTTTTCTTTAAACAAGGACCTATACATTATTTTCTGTAAGTTCATTCCCAACTTATTAAAAATCGTTTTAGTGCCTATTGACGTGCATACGTGTTTATAGAATTATAATACTATCGTTTGTTACAACTTAAACTCGACAAAGTATGTAGAGTGAAATAAAAGTCGCTACTATCTTGATCATACATATTAAATTAACATATATTTTTAAAAACATAATAAGATCGACAAATAAATTTAATATAGCTATGGCCACCATGGGTCACACACTCGGGGGTTTAACGAATGAAATAACGACGTTGTGCCACTAAAGAGAATAGAATGGAAATATAAAAACGGACGCAATGCCTTCTATGCCAGAAAATACATTATCATTATTCTTCTTCACGCAGCTTTGTAGCAAGCTTGACAGTGGCAATACTTATCTAGTTTTTATACGGCTGATTTGGAGACATCAATTTTTTTTTGTTGGGTTGTTAGTACTTGGTGTTACTTGCACTTTGGTATTCAATTTATTTGTTTCATTTCAAATTCAATTTAACGTCTTCAATTTACTTAGATACATGTTATGTTGTATGTGTGTTATTAAAGTGTATTTATTAGTGTTCATGTATAATTCAATTAAATATTTAATGTACAGTACGAATTGTCAAAGTAATATAGATATAAATAATTTATTTATTTATCTTTTGACCAATTCGTTCGTCTGTATTGTATTGTAACATTTTTTGTGAATATATCGGAACAGAAGCCAGGGCAGCCGACATCAGAAACGGTTCATAGGAATTACTGCATTACATTACAACATCTGGTATGCCCCTCGAAAAATACATAACACATATATAAACATATTAGGTTCATACAATATTGTGTGTTTTTGAAACCTCACTTAGGCATATTATCTATTCAACCTTTCATATTATCTTTAATTTTTATTGTATTATATCAATAACCTTTTTCGCCGAATATACTTTGACTTATTTCTATAAGAACGGTTTATACAAAGGTTCGCCGAAATACTTGGAAAAAAGAATATAAGATTTTTCCGTTACGATTTTATTTCCCAGAAAACACGTAAAAAGTCGCCCTGCATCAGTTGTAACGAAGTGTATGCAAATACGTGGAAACATATTTACAAATTCCAGAACCTCCAATATCTTTCGACCCGCGAGGAGTTTGAACGTGAAACATCTTGCCAAGATATATTTACGTTTCTCAAAGACGATTTAAGTGAACGAGAAATCGATTCTAGTTCGATAAATCGATTTGTGTAGATGTTCATACGACAATAGGTAATACGTACTGTTATAACCCTTGTTGTAGGAAATTTAGCATAATCAGGCAAATGCGGAGCATTCCATCAAATTGAGGTTGCACAGTGAGCGAAATTTACAATTTGATATTTCTTTAATAAAATATTCAGTTAGAATTTGAGCACTGTCGCGTTGAGGTATTCCTAAATACCTACTTAGGAAACCATAGACTTTTGTTGAAGTGTAATTGTGGAAATAAACTGTCGTTTAGTGGAAAACGTAGTTTTTTTAAAGACTAGTGGAGAAGCCCCATAACAGTACCATAATACGAAATACGAGATGAGCATAAGAAGCATCATTAGAGGAACTACAAACACTTCTTAGATTACTAGAGATTTAAAATTATATTTCCAATACAATTTCACTCATTAAAGACTCATATTTCGTTGGTAATCTGTCGCCATCAGTATTCAAATCTGAGAATTGCTTTCCGTGGATACAACGCCCCCAATAAACTAAAATTACTCAGGACTGATAATACGCTGAACCCAAAAGTTTACCTTAGGGGTTTCTATCTAGTTTGAATCGATAGCACTTTGTATTTAATATCAAAATACGTCCAAGACCATCAAAAATTCTGCTATAAAACTAAAAGAAGCGACTGTAGATTTATATATATATTCATCGATATAGAAGAACCCAAGATACACATTCAGCGTCTTAAAACTGTCCGGTGAAAAAGAGCGCTCAATTTCAAAATTGAGCGCTCATTTCAAGCAGTAAAATTTTATTGCTTTTTGCTTATAGCGTTGTAAATACAACTTTAAATCAAGGACGTAAAGTTGTATTTCAACAATATATGGTCGTTATGACCATCTATAAATAACTACGTACATTTGACGACAGTTTTAGGTGTCATTTTTGTTCGAGACTGTGTATCTAGTAATATTTTGTTTACGAAGTTGTCAAAAAATCTGAAAAGAATGCAATTAAATTTGTTTTCGTCGATCAATATGGGTAATGTACAACCTATCAGTGTAAGTACGCACATTTCGTGGGCAATCTATTGCCATCAGTATTCATATCGAATGTGAGTCGTGATTGCGTCGATAATCTCTAACAAAGCCGATTTTTTTCATTCTCAGAGCGTGACCCTATAATTACAAGTTATAACCTTAATGATTAATAAATTATGTATACTTAAATCATACAAATAAAAATAATAAGAGAGAGACGAGAATAATTAAAATGAACACAAGGTATACTTGTTTACAAAATAAATTGTACTTAAACTTAGTCTTAATCCCATAAAGTCAGTTAATATATAAACTTAGTATCTATTTACTCACTGTACGAGACCAAAAATAAATAAAATGAGCATAGAATATATTAAGACTTGGTACCGACAAAGTAAATTGGACTTATACTTAGTTTTAATTTCAAAAAGTCAGTAAATGGAGGGTCTATTTACTGACTTTACGAGACGGATACTCATGCCGAACCATGTATGTGTTGGTGCCACCAATCACTCCCAAGCACGCAAATTTCGTAGGAAATCTGTCGCTATCAGTATTCATATCGAGTGCGGATCGTGATCCGGTTGATACCGCGTCTCCAATAAACCGATATTACATTTGACTGGTGTTACACGACCCGACAGTTGTCACCTAAACTAGTTAAAACTGGTAAACTCATGTTTTGTGCTCGCAGATTAACGCTAACTTTATTTAAATAGCGCTGGAAGTTAACTAAACGGATCCGAATTCCTTGTGCAAAGTTCAAACTATGTTGGATTACTCCCCGTTTTAAGCTCATACAATTTTCTCGCGTTGTCAGAGTTGTAATTGCACTGTTATTATGCTCTAATAAAATTATAAATACTTATATAGCTTGCTATTTAAATAGGTAGCTCGTATTTGAATAGCAAGCTAGATGCAACAAGGTGATAGAACTAAATAAAATGTATACATAATATTCTATCACGTCCAATTCGTTTTATTACTTTTTTAATTTTGTTTGTTGAACCAAAATACCTAGAAAACTTTGTATTATACGGGTTACTTACGTCCTCTTTACTATACCCTTTTTAAACATTAGACGAAAGTACTTACATAATCTTATAGAACTTTCTGAATGATCAATATTGGCTTTGCTGAACTAGGTATATCAAATGCAGGTAGAGGAGTATTAGCGCTATGATCGAACATTTTTAATAAAAACTTCGGGATCGCTCCGTTAATCCGGGTGCTTACAAGATGTTATCTAACTTTAGTTAACTAAGAAGGAAACACATTGAGTAAGAGAAAAGGATCAGGAGAGAAGCGAATATCATGATACCTGTGATCCATTTACGTCTTACAGGTGGGTACTTAGACTTGTCCATATAACGGAAGGATTTGCGGTATACACTAACTTGTTTTTTCAAGATGATAAGCTGTTAAGATATGATTACGATGGAGATTTATCAAAATCTTTAGTTTTGGATATTCTTAATGATTATTAAAACGTAGGTTTCTCAATTTTGTATATCATAACTGATTAACATCATAACGACGGGCGGTCAATAGTTAAACGGGTGAATGCTAGTGGATAACTTTGCATTTTCATGCTATGGTGGCTATCTTAGTCCATTTGACTCAGCATCAAAGCAGTATATCATTAGTAAGCAATTAATAAGCAAATTTTATCTAATTTGAGACAGATAAACTTAATGTAACTGTAGACTTAATGAAAGTGTAAACTTAATGAATTAATAGAGCAGTGATAGCCTAATGGTAGAAAGTTGCCCTCTCGATCAAGACGTCCGAGGTTCAAACCCAGGCACGCACCACTGATTTTTATAAAATTATGTGCGTATTAGAAATTAATTAGGAAACCCACACACCCGAGAGCTCTTTTAAAAAAAAAGTTTTCAGAGGTGTGTGAAGTCCAATAATACGCACTTGGCCAGCGCGGTGGACTTTGGCCTAAAACTCTTTCATTCTGAGAGAAGACCCCTGCCCAGCAGCGGGGCAATAATGGGTTGACGAGAAACTTAATGATAACTTGCTAGGTGTGTATTATAAAGCACAAAGTTGTTTGTTAAAAAACATTGAAATGTATATGAAATTTGTAGAGGTCTTACTTCCAAAAATAATTTCTAAAACAATATTCCGCTTTGAATTTCTTAGCCTATTATGTGAACTAAACCCGAACCCACAACTATAAGCGCTTTAATGGGGATACCGGGGAAAGTAGGTACATATCCGAAAAGTTTTGGAAGAACAGCGTCTAATTAAGATACCTGCCTACTTACAATTAATCGAACTTAAACGAGATTTCCCAAGTTTTTACTATGTTTAGCGAGAGTACGTTCGTTAGCAAAGTCCGCTATTAATTGAAATGTCACGAGGCGACTAGGTTTATTCAGCGAGGATTAGGATTAAGAATTTATTTAAACAGGATCACTTTAATTGAAACTGGATATTTAGTGCCTATCCTATCCAAAATACAATTCTGAGTAGAAATTGGATATTCAACTCGTCTTAAATATTTATAAGAGAATTGGTGATAAACATTTGTTAACAATTACAAGATGTGATAATCTTCTGAAATATGAACAAAATGACGTCGATTTCATTATCAAACCGAAAAGACGGAAGATAAGCTCGTTAGAGAGAAAAATCCCTTACACAGTGTATCCGAACAGTTTTATTTTAAACACCCTTTACTTTATTTCGAATTCACCACACTTCCTACGCCCCTAAATTTGTTTGGCATTCGAGCGCCGGGGAAGTCAACAAAAAGCTACCCCAATGTCCTCACTCAAATTCCGCTGAGAATTTCCTCTGTCAGATTACCACGCAGAAATTTTTAATCTCGAATTCAATAAAGTTAAATTTTTGAATATTCAGACGTTGCTGTTTCAATGATTTGTTAAAAATGGTGATTAATCCGAGAGAGAAGCGATTTTTACGATAACGTTATTAGATAGGTATCTGATACAACTTCGGAACGTTTTAATTAAGTTTCGGTCGATTTTAAAGGGTCGTTTAGAGTTCTGACTGGTTCACGGTTGACAGGTCCACTGCAAACAGTGACAACAAATAGGGATGCCAATCGATCCCCTGAAATCAGGTCATGTGAGCATGTAATAGTGCATTTAAAGTGGTAAAAACCTTTGTAGTTGAACTCCAGAGGCATTCCTACCACATTTATTTATGCCTATTAACAGCAGTGTTATTGTTGCTGTACTCTGATTTGAAGTGTAATTATAGTAAGGCAGAGATACTTATCTGAAGGCATCAGTAAACAAACTCTACGTAAGACGTTCTTTAAATTTTTTTCTTTACAAAATCACGCTTTCTACATTCATAGCCCTACACTAGGATTTTATCCTGTCTCGTGGGTACCTGGGACACACACAAGACGAATACACAAACACCCAGAACATGAGAATAAACTCATAATTCAGATACCCGTCTGGCCAAGACTCGTAACTGACCGTGGCCGACTGCTCCGCCACGGGGGTCGACTGTAATCTTATCTGTTGTTGATTACATATGTCCATGGGTGAGAGCGGGTACACGCCATCAGGTGGATTGCGTGCTAGTTTGCAACTTTACTCTAACCAAAAAAATGTATAATGTATACCAACCCATTGTTCATCCATCCATACTACCTTGTCGTTCGATTTCAATAAAATGAAATCGGATGTTTCAACCCTAAGTGAGAAGTGACGTAGCCGCTCGGGGCCGGCGTTAAATTACAATTATCATGTTTACCACGCTGCGTCGGTCTGTCGTGGAAGAGCGGCTTTTATTCCGCCCGCCATTTTTAAAACGGTCGCATTTATTGGTGATTTCGTCCCTACCACGCAATATTACCTCTTTTTATTTCCGTCGTAATTTAAATGACTAAAGAAATGTATCCTATTAATTTAATTAACCGGAAAATTGATTTTGGTCGGGTTAGTTCAATTTGAGGTTCTTTTTAAATTTAAACTTGCTTATTTCTACGGGCTGTGTACCCCACACAGCCCATATAAATAATTATAATCTACAATATTTAAAAAAAAACGCCGGTTGTGTGCAAAAATTGGATGGGTAGCCGCTAGTTTTTAATCTTTTGCGTCCTTGAGTAGGGTGAGATGTGCTATTTGTAGGTTGCGATTCTTATCATTCGATAGCATTAATAGAACATTTTCAGTGATTTTTCTGTAGTTCGGAAAACAGTACACACTAACCTGTACATCTGTCCGCAGCAGAGTAGCGATCCACTGTGGAGCCTTGTGGAGTATATTTAATGTCTCCCCCAGTCGTGTGGAGAGACCCAAGACAGATAACGAGGTCCCTGTCTGTTGTCACAAATGTTGTGTTATTCATTGTTCGTTGGTTTAGCAGGAATATTAGATTTTTGCTCTGACTTTTCTATATCCCGTATTTATAAACGTATAACTAGTCTGAGAGGTTTGATTCGACTGCCGTATCACATTGCCGTGCTACCACGTTATAACTAACTTGATGTTTAAACAACACTGCTTACAATTGAAATAGAAAATGATCACGGTGTCCACCTGAAGATAAGTAGTCTTTTTTTGTTATAATTGAACCTGGAGATACAGCAGACGGGCTACCTGATGAAAAATAGTCACCGTCGCCTATGGTCATTTGCAACACCCGAGGATTCGCCAATACACCGGCCGGCTTTGAAGGAGAGCTCTTTTCGCACCTTTTTTGAAGAGCCCCATGTTATAACATGGGACGCTCTGGGAATACCTCAGAATAAAAGTGATATAACAAATACCTAATAAAAGTGAGCCAACAACCACATCCTTTCATCCAAACGCAAGAATTGCTTCACTGAACCATATCCGTTCTACCACCAGGTAGATAAGCAACTACATGTAAGTGTAAAAAATGTCTAAAACGCTGTGCCTACATTCGTCGCGGTACTTTGGCTGTTTGGAAAACACACACAGTCACACACTAATACTTTTACACTTGTATTTAATGAAATGCAGTCAATGTAACCATAGTTAATTGAGAAGAGACATCGAAGCTCGGGGACCGTTAGATTACAATTATCATGTTTACTGCGCCACTGCGCCGCGACGCTCTGAACGAGAACTGTTCAAACACTGATCTATTTTTGCAAAGCGATCTCACACATAGGTGATTTGGTCTCTGCTACGAATTTCTTTTACTTTTCTATCCCTTTCCATTTTCATGTTATCTAAGTTCTTCGTAGGTGTTAACAAGGATAAAGCTGCTTAGCAAAACGTACTGAGATTGTACCTAATCATTTTTTATAAATTTTCTAATTTTAATTATGAAAATATCGTGAATAGACGTTTCTTAATTGACATTTTAATTAGATCCTATGAATATCTTTAAAGGTCTCTATTGTGTGTACCGAAAAATGATAATTTATTTTTAAACGAGCACAAATAAGTAAACAAGATAGAAAACTGGCCGCAAAACCAAAATACGCGTAAATTCGTAAACAGAAATAATTCAACTTGTTTTCTGAAGTTGTCTTGTGTTTAAAAAGTTCGTTAATTAAAGGAGTTGTAGATATTTCAACTTCGAGTCTGGGGAGCTTTCATTTTTGTTTCAATAGATAATATTTTAATTTGTTCGTCGGAATATCTTTACCGGGTTGTAATACTGAAGTAGGTATCTTATATACTATTTATATTGTAGAAGTGCAAAACGAGCGTGCAGTGGATTGCGTGCATTTGCTATTGCTTGCAGGGGGATCGTTTTTTTTTTTATACGTAAACCTAACGATAAGGCAGACGGGCTACCTGATGGAAAGTAGTCACCGTCGCCTATGGACACTTGCAACACCAGAGGAGTCGCCAATGCATCGCCGGCTTTGAAGGAGAGCTCTTTTCGCACCTTTTTTGAAGAGCCCCATGTCATAACGCCCCGGGAATACCTCAGAAGGAAGCTCGTTCTACATATTGCACGTCCGTGGCAGAAACGAGCGTGCAAACCGAACCGTGGAGGACCGCCACGGGTCCAGTTGATGTGGATGGAACCTCATCCATCGGCGAGTGGTGCGGTGGCGGAAAGGTGACGTAGGCACCAGGTCAAAAAGTTCCTCGGAGCACTCACCATTATAAAGCCGGTAGAACACGCAGAGGGAGCCTATGTCCCTCCGTAGACTCAAGGGTTCTAACCGTTCGGTGATCCGTGGGTCGTTGACGATTCGGATCGCGCGTTTCTGGACGGAGTCAAATGGGTTAAGTTGGTATTGGGGCGCCCCTGCCCAGAGATGCGAGCAGTACTCCATGTGGGGTCTCACTTGTGCTTTATAAAGCAGGAGGAGATGCCCCGCAGTGAAGTACCGCTTGGCCCTGTTCAGAACGCCCAACTTTTTGGATGCCAACTTGGCTTTGCGTTCCAAATGACTCCGAAACTGCACATCTGATGGTAAGTGGCCTCTGTGGCCCATGGATATCTGTAGCAGGTGGTAGAACCAGTGTAGTTCGCCCGAAGAAGTACCACCGCCACAACTATTTCTAGTGTAAAGAAGTTTTTGCGTTTCAATGGAAGGGTGTGATTGCCCGCACACTTTTGTATGAGGCTCTTAGTCCTCAGAAGTATCGACGCATCTGTGATTGACTTCAAATAGAACCCCATGTTTTGTATGAAGTTGCTTACAGATGTCTATGAGCGGCAATAATCACTTACCATCAGGTGGACTGCATGCTGCGTTTACTATTTCAATCTTAAAATAAATAAATAATGAGATGTGTAAATAGGTTCAAACAGAAATCAGCCACTTCTACTGCATTACTGCTGAGTAATAAGTCTAAATGCCTTGTTTATGTATCGAAAATCCTCTCCTTTTCCACACCACACATTTATGGTTGAATCGGAGAGATACCACCGACATATCTATATGTATCGTGACGCAAATCCTGCGTTTCAGTGGAAAAGTGTGGTTGCCAGCCCACTTTTTTATCTGATTGAAGTAGCAATAGCGAGCATGCAGTCCGCCTGATGGTAAGTGGTCACTGCCGCCCGTGGAACTTAATAAGGAACTTCATACAGAACATAGGTTCCATCCGAAGTCAGTCACAGATGCTTTGCTACTTCCGAGGACTAAGATGGTTGCCTACTATAAACTTGTGCCACTTTTATATGAGGTGTCCATCTTAGTCCTCGGAAGTAGCAATTCATCTGTAATTGACTTCCGATTGAAGCTATACTCTGCTCGAAGTTGCTTAAAGATGTCGATGGGCAGCTGTTACCACTTACCATCAAGAGATCACATGCTCGTTTGCCCCTCAATCTTATAAGAAAGATAACAATGTGTCGCCTTTGATCACCTGGTGATATCACCTTGGTGATCGAAGTGATATACACCAACACATCACATGACAGTGTTGAACTATTGATGAATATTCCGCGGTGAAATTCAATTTACAGATATGCTTTTCATGTGACATGATAAGCTTTCAAAATTGCAATATTTACAGTCGGCATGGCTTTTTCGCATTTATATTACAATATTCACAGAATGCCACTAACAATATTAAAATTATGAATATCGAATCGTGCGTAAATGGACTGAATTTCATTTGAAGTATACACGATTACTTATTTTATGAAAATAAAACAACTTTTATCATTTTAAAATTGAAAGAAAGCGAGTCGTACTCGTAAACGAAGGGTTCGGTAGAACCAAATATATAACTTATTTAGTTTTCGTATTTGAAATAACATAAATCGAAAACTTCGAAAAATATTAGGCATATGCCTATTATATAACATTTTGGCCTATATAATCCACGTATAGAAGTTGGTGAGAACTATAAAGTTCCGGACAAATATAACTTATAAGATGCGATTAGAAACATGTTTTTTTTTTATTTGACTGAAGTAGCGAATGAGCATGCAGACCCCTAGATGGAAAGTGGTCACTGCCGCTCATGGACATCTGTAATCAACTTCATACAGAACATGGGTTCTATCTGAAGTCAAACACAGATGCGTTGCTACTCCCGAGGAGTATGATGGTCGCCTCATATAAAAGTGTGCCGGCAACCACATGCTTCCATCGAACGCAAGAAATACTTTACGCTAGAAATAGGTGTGGCGAACCGGTCGAATTACACGGGTTCTACAACCATCAAAATGATAAGACATATATAAATAATAAATATAAAGGTTAAGCAAGTGTCCTTAAATATGCCTGCATATGTATAGTAACTCTAACTACTCATAAATTACACTATTATTCGCGGTTCTTTTAAACAATGTGTTTCCCCGTAATAAAGAAAATCCTTTCCCTTTTTCCTTAACATTTCGTACCCAGAGCTGTTCATTTGTTTGGATGGTTACCTGTTTATGTTACAGCTGGGTTCTGGCTTTGGACTTAGGTCTGAATTATGTATCATCACTCATACTCGTTTATATCTTTCGTTTGTAATCATAAAGATAAAATGTATGCTTACAACCCTTAGTGGATTAGGATAGCTTTATAGCAGGCATTTGTTTTGGCAATATTAAGACTATTAAGAGATAGCGCGCACTGGTGATTTTTCTCACCGTGACTGTTGCGTCATTGTTACCATGTGTATTACCCTTAATGAAGGTGGGCGCATTTGGATGCGTGACAAATAGGTGACTTTTTATCCGCGGAGGACAGCAACCTAACGTACACGGTAACAGTGACACAACAGTCACGGTGACAAAACTCACCAGTGCGCGCTGTCTCTAAGACTAAGTTATTCGCGGCTTCGGTCACGTCTTCCACTGAAATGACTATCCTATGTATTAACCTAGGCCATAAGCTAAGTATGTGCCAAATTTCAGCGAATCCAATTAGTAATTTTTTCGAGAAAGCAAAACAAATACACATACATACATCCATTCTCCAAAACTTTTGCATTTATAAAGATGTGGTGCCAACCCATTATTGTCCCACTGCTGGGCTCGGGTCTTCTCTCAGAATTAGAGTTTTAGGCCAAAGCCCACCGCGCTGGCCTAGTGCGAATTGGTAGACTTCACACACCTCCGAGACCTTTTTTTTATAAGAACTCTCGGGTGTATAGTTGCAGTGATAATTAATTTCTAATACGCACATAATTAAGAAAATCCGTGGTGTGTGCGTGGGTTTGAATCTCGGACCTCCCGATCGAGAGGGCAAGTTTCAATCATTAGGATATCACTGCTCTTCCTTTTATAAAATTAATAAGGTGGAAGTAGCAAACGATCATGCAGTCTACATAATGATGGTCTCTGCCGCACGTGTACATTTGATACTTTAAAATAGAATTTCAAGCCAAACAAGTGCAGTGCTGGTATCTCAACGATCAAACTTTACTGGTTTTACCGCCATTTAAATTAGTTTATATTCGGTCAATTTTAGAGCTTGTTTCGATTTAGAGCTTACATAGGTATGTACATGTTATTTAGAATATTTAACGTGTAGCGCTACAATTTATACAAACTTAATGTCATTCAAGTAACATTGTATTCTACGTTTAGTTTTCACCTAAGAATATGAATATAATACATTTTCTTTATAAAATCTAAATAATTATTCCACAATATCTATTTTAATATACATCGTCCATATATTTTGAAATTTAATATTCTTCAACTAGCTTGAGCGCAATGACAAACCACCTCATTATTTCTACTGAGCGATTTTTCTTATAACGTCAACTTTTATTCTTCAGGGACTCGGCGAGAGAATATTCGCTTCTGAACCATTAGGTACAGTGTTTCTTTACGTTTGTTACAATGTTGGTATTCCTTTAAAGCCAGGTATAAATAAAGCGCAACTTAAGGCTAAGATATGATTGCATATTTTTTCCTTGGTGTGTCTCGCAAAACTCGTTACGAAGAATGCATAAATTTTATTTCGAATAACTTTCGAAAAAATAGATTGATTTGAATTAATTTTAGTTTGATGTGTATTCAAACACACATATAAACAAGTAGACAATGATTCTAAAAAATATAGAAAATTATGTTGTACTCCGTCCTCCAAACATTTTTCATTGCAAATATGTGTAAGGTCAGACATGTGGAAACTGAATTTTTACTATATTTTAATTAATGTTTAATAACGTTGCATAGTTCTGGTAAAATATATGTACAATTAACATACATATATTAATTTACTTATTAAAAATATTAACATATTGTAGGTACTCATGAGTTATCTTAGGCATAAAAGCCTGGAAAATTGAGGTTTAAATTTAATCACAGAAACAAGAACAATATAAACAATAATTATAAATTAACATACGTAATTAAATAATTAATTAAATAATTAATAAAATTTAAATGAGGTATTAAGTATTTTAATTAAAGTATAACTCGATTATCAAATGTTTAAATAAAATGATTAAATAAATTAGTAATTTCTATTAATAATTCTTTTTTACTATTGAAAAAAAAAATCCATTTTTTGTATCTTATTTAAATAAGTAAATAAAGATTAAAAAATGATTACATTGTTTTGTTTTTTCAAGTAACAAGTTCATCCAGTTTACTTACTAAAGTAATGTAACAAATGGCACTTTAATTGGATTAAGTTATTAGGAGATCGCGAAGTTATACCAAAGGTCACATACACCTAGCTCACATGACAAATTAGTCGAAGGATCGCGTGACTAACTTTGACAGAGTAATATAGTGATGTGCCAACACGGGATAAACACGACTCGAGTTAACTCGTGATGAAATTCATATAACTCGAATTGAGCTCGAGTTAAATAACTCTAGTAATACCTGGATGAAACTGAGTATATCAGTATATCATTCGTTTCGTTTTCACCATTTTAATAACGTTAATCCGTAAATCTATAACAAAGCAGAACAGAGTTATCATAAATATGTATTGGGTCAATCTTATTGGGGAGAATTTAAACAAATTAGGATTTGTTATTCGTAAAATATTTTACCAGTTATCACAAACTGCCAAGTATTAGTCTTCAAAAATTAAACTCGAGTTAGAAGGAATTCAACTCGAGTTGACTCGAGTTAACCCGAGTTAGCAACTCAAGTTGACCATCACTAGAGTAATATTATGTACGGCAGGCTCGCGGTCTGCGGGACTACGGTTGACTGATAGTCACTTAAAACTCACAAGTTAAGCGATAAGTTCAATTTACAAAGCCCATTCAAGTATAAATATCGGCTGATTTAAGCCTTTATCTTGTAAAGTTTTTGGTTGTCTACCCGCTGACGAGTAACTAGATGCGAATGACGACAGAAATGCCGAGAACACATTTTTTAATGACAATGTATATTTATTCTTAAATACAATCATGTTGGCTAATTAATATATTTTTACGAGTCAATCAATCAATCAGTCAGTCAATCTGATGGTAAGTGGACACTACCGCCCATGGACATATATACGCGACTTCAAATAGAACAGGGGTTCTATTTTGACCACCCGCGTGGCGGAGCGGTTGCTATACCGGTCTGACGCGCAATGGCTCCCGGGTTCGATTCCCGGCCAGACAGGTATCTGAATGATGAGTTTAGATTCATGTTCTGGGTCTGGGTGTTTGTGTATTCGTCTTTTGTGTATATGGTACCCACAACACGGGAGAAAATCCTGGTGTGGGGCTATGAGTGTAGAAACCGTGTATCTGAAGTCTATCACAGATGCGGTGCTACATCTCATATAAAAGTGTATCGGATCGGTATATGTATTGATAATACATAGGAAAACGCTGTTGCCAATTTCCTCCATTTTTGTCTCTATTAGTCCTCGATTAGTGCTATTTAAATGTAACACTACACTGCATATCGGAAAGAAATATTTAAGTATTATTTAAACAACCATAGAGACGAATGTGCACACACACACATTTATGTATTCTGTTTTAATAAAATAAACATTAATTAGTATAATATGTTCTATTAACTGGAATGTCACCTGAGAACATTTCTATAAGGTACATCTGGCAGTGAGACAGGGTATTCAAGATGAGTTTAATGTTCAATTTACAGAACCCGTTCAAGCGCAAATATCTGATACTATCTCTCAGTCATTTAGGGTGTTAAAGCAATTCAACCCGTCAGAGTTAAAGTTTCCTTCGGATTCAGTAAATAGATAAAAGTAATCATAATAAATAAGAACACGTACGTCTACGTTCATCGACTTATATGAGATTATATTTTTCTGAGTCGTAGGTGCAAATACATAAAAACAAATACAAAATATCATACCTAGAACAGTCGACTTAATTTTTCTCTTAGATGTTTGCACGGTATAGGATCGAACCCCATTCAATGTTTGACCGGTACTACAACCGCTCTACCACGCTAGTTGTACATGGAAATTTATTATTTTGGAATTGGAGTAAATCGTTATCAAATTAGTGAGTTAAATTGTAAAAAAAACACATTTAGATGACAAATTGCATAGGATTTTTTATACCCGATTAAATGAAGGTCAGTTTATTTTATATTCACAGCAGCCATATTTACAATGTATATAGTCCATGACACATTGCCAATTCAGACGAATCCAACGACACCTCATATATTTAAAACCTTCTAGCTGTTTATTTGATAGAGTGTGCCAAGTAAATGAAAATAATACATAAAAAATACATACATATATATACTAAAAATAACATTACCCTCCTTTTGATTCTTGTGGGTTCCTATTATCCTATTAATGTTCTAAATGCAAAAGTTTGTAAAGATGTATGTGTGTTTTATTCTCTTTTACGCAGAAACACGGATTTTGCTGAAATTTGAGATCACCACATAGTATAAAACTAAGTCGCTTCCCGCTGTCTGACCTTATGTATGCTTAGATCTTTAAAACTAAGCTACGAATTTTAATACAGTTTTTTTTAATAGAGAAAGTTGAAGAGGAAGGATTTTATGTATGATACATGCATAATATAGTTGAGGAACACTAATAGTTTTATTTTTGACTATTAGTCGGAACGAAGTTCGCCACGTTAACTAGTGACTTATAATCTAGAATCTAGATTAACACATAGGATACTAATTACCGTGATAAACATGATCGTAGTGAGTGGAGTTGCAGGAATAAGGTAGTAAACTATATGAACGCTAACATGCAGCAACTAATTAAGGAAACCTTAAACTGTATTAGAAATATTCGCACGCGATTTCATGTTATTTATAATGAGAATAAATAAATATTATAATAAGCATTCAAACTGAACATAACATGTAGGCAGCTAACACTTGCGAATGCATTTCCTTCTTAACGCTACAAATTGCATTTACTTTTCACAAGTGTAAAGAAAATTTCAAAGGCGGCCATGGGCCTAAACCACAACCGTACGATGCGACGCCGACGTTTCGCTACGACGTGTTACGATGCGCGGTACGGCGTCGTGTCGTGAAGACTAATGATGTATTCTTCATACAGAACAAAGGTTTTATCTTGTGACAATCACGAATACATTGATACATCTGAGAACTAAGACTATCGTCTCCTATGAAAGTACGCCGGTAACAACACCCATCCAACGAAACGCAAGAACTACTACACGCTAGAAACAGGTATATCGGTGGTATCTCTGAGGTGGGACTAAGTACGTTCAACCACAAAAAAAAAAAAAACAATACGACGTCGTAACGAGTTACGACGCGACATATCGTATGCCCATATTTAACCCACATTATGAAATAAGAATAGACGTGAAAGTTTTAAACCGCGTCGTTGCCATTATGCCATTGAAATGTTCTCCGTTGGAAGCACTTACTGTAGAAAAAGTTTTCCTTCGCTCTATGGAAACTGGTGGTTTTATCTGTACACAAACATCGGCACGAAGTCAGAAGGTTTTTATTGGGTTGCCTGTAGTAATAATTTCTTCTACCTTTACCTTTGATCGCCTGTAAAAAGAAACCAAGTATCTTTAATTGATTCTTATTCCTCTATCTATTGGCGTTTAGACACTTTCGTGGAACATTTACGGTCTTAATTGAGGCAATAAAGATAAATTGATCGAATTCTTTCTTTGCGAAATGATAATAAAATAGAAAATCCAGTCATTCCAATAATATTATAGAGGAACCTAAAAGGTAAGTACCAATGGCCTTTATTTTATAAATATGTCGTTTAATAAGTGGTGCTTTACCAATTTTTCCATGGCTTTTGAAGACGTCAAAACATTAAATAATGATATCATATTTTATTTATTCAAGAGGTAAATCGATAGACATAAAAAAATATATTGCGATGTTTACAATTTTATGACTTTCCTTATTTTATTTAGTGAGTATATATAAAATGTTATTATTTTAATTTTTATCATAGGAATTATGAAAGTTTAGGATTGATAATTTCAAGCTAATACAAAACGTAAGGGAAGATGATAAGTCATTTGCGAAAATGTGAAATATTTTTATTATAAGAGTTACAAGTACAATATGTTAAATCTCCTAGCCAATCTCATACAAAGGAAAACTTCTAAAATACTACATATTTTTAAACTCTGGTTTTAACCCCTTGCAACCTTCCGAGTAAGAATTTCAAATATTTCGCCTCGTGAATACCTTCTTTACAAAGAGTAAAATTTTATGAAATAAATGTTTGCAAATTGTACAAAATTATTAAAATGAGAGATGTTTTATCATACATTTCGTTGTGCCTTATTAGTTTCTAAGGATTTTATTTGATATTCTTATAATTATTTCATCAATTATACAATAATTTCACTATATTATTTTTTAAATATTTAAATTGAAAATGGCATAGTTCTTCTGATATCAAATAGGCATTATTGTTTATTGTTTTAATGCCTATAAATGTATGTCCTCGTCAACCCATTATTATCCCACTACTGGGCAAAGGCTTTGCCTCCGAGTGAATTTTAAACCAAAGTTGGCCGCATTTTTGGGAACACACTTTTGAGAACTTATTAGGTGCGTAGGTTTTATCATAATATTTTGCTACGCCGTAAAGCAATGACAATTAATTTCTAACATGTATATCATTTAAAAAAATCTGTGGTGCGTGCCTGATATCAAACGTCCAGGGTTTGAAATCAGGCACGCACCACTGATTTTTTCTTTACGTCTAAGAGGTCGATGACAACAATTAAGGTATCATTGGTCTAATCTAAGTAGCCAAAGTTATAATTTGACGACCCGCGAAGCGCAGCGGTTACCATACCGGCCTGACACGAAGTGGGTCCCGGGTTCGATTCCCAGCCAGACAGGTATTTGAATGATAGATTCGTGTTCTGGGTCTGGGTGTTTGTGTATTCGTCTTGTGTGTGTCCATGTCATCCACGACACAGGAGAAAATCCTACTGTGGGGCTATGAGTGTAGAAAGCGTTTTAAGTATCTTTTTTTAAGTTTTTTTTTTAGGATATTCATAGATACCGTGATATACCTGTCGACTTAAGTTGAAACGATTATATACCCACCCCATTTAGACCAGAATATTGCAGTCCCATCCATCTATATAAAAGGTTCACGAATGTATCTCTATCGCCCTCTTTTTGACTCAATAATTTTAGCAACCACTCCTAGGGCGGTAAAATAATATACAATATCTGTCTATGAAATTAGACGGCGAAAATTTGACCTTTCCTTTCTTTACTTTTCAAGATGTAATTCTTGCCTAAAAATAAAAGATGTTTATGTCTAGTTTATAATATTACTGATTTATATAGTAAAATATACATTGTTATTGTTATTAATATTATGTAAAAGTTTGTGAGGATGTATGTGTTTCTTACACTTTCACACAAATAAATACAAATCACATTTTGCTAAAATTTGACACTCAGATAGTTTATGCCCTGGATTCGACACTTATTCATAACTTAATTACCTTCCCCATCTGTGGTGCAAAGCCAACCTAACACTTGTCTCTGTGTCTGTTACTCTGCCACTATCAAAGACACTGTCAACTTTTATTGCGAGATTATTTTTATGGTTCGTGCATGCGCCGGTGACGAATGTGTTTAATGTCTTCCACCCTTTTATGACCTCTTGGACTATTTTCTACAAAAAATGTGGTTACTATAAACTGACGACCACAAAGAACTATCGCTTATTGCCTCCAGGGTCGATTATTGTCTAGCTATAAAAAGTATTGTTTAAGCTGTTGCACAGCTTTTATCGCCAAATCAAGAAATTCCGTAACGAAACAAACCTAACAACCCCCACTCCGCCTACCATGGAGCGCGCCTGAGCGTTCGCTTATCGTGTATGTATAATTGTATATGGTACGACAGTACGAAGCTCGCTCGGATCGAGACGAGCTGCTCGGAAATCGGACGAATATGTAAACAGCAGTCTGTGTAAGTATATAGTATCACAGAAAAAAACTTGAATTATATCAAAGAAAAAAATACTGTATTAATAAATAAATAATTATAATGGCATGAGTTGATAAAAAATTCTATTCAATAGCTGTACCGCGGCAGTCCCCGAGTGCCACAGGTTTTTTTTATCTAATTGAAGTAGCAAACGGGCATGCAGTCCACATGTTGGTGGTCACTGCCACTTACTTATCTGTATGCAACTTCAAATAGAACATGAGTTCTATGTGAACCACCACCCTTCCATCGAAACGCAAGAAAAGTTTGGCGGTGGTACCTCCTCGGTTGAACTACACTGGTTCCGCCATCTGGATATTACAACAAATAATTTTCATTTCATTTCATTTCATTTCAACATGATAGAAGAATAAAATTAGTAAATTTCTAGAATTAATATGAAAGTATCGGAGCAACAAAGGATAGTTCTTGTAAATTCAGTTTATTCTTTGTTTTACTTAATCATAATAATTAATATTTTATTTACTCTTGAGATTGCTTTAATTTTACGAACAGAGTGAAGCTAGAACAAAAGATCCGTGAGAGCATCCTTATTAATTAAATTCTTTTCCCTCGTCGCCCTGTTTCAGTAGGTACATAACTCATTTTAACAGAAGTGGAAGGACGGCGAGCATAAAAAGCAAAGTTACAAAACAATAGCAAATATCAAAGCGAATTTTAAGCAGAAACTCAAATGATCTGTCGCTATGGTGGAGAAAAAAGTTAATACTTAAAAGGGGTAGCGAGCAAATAATCGCGTTTCTGAGTACTTTCTTTGTAGGTAGCCGGAGCGGGCTTCTAACAATAAAAATTCCGTAAACTTAGCGGAATGGCACCATATTTTTCTTTTGAATTATTGATATTTACACCTAGTACACTTAGGGCGTAAAGCGTAAGCTTTTACGTTTTCGCACTTCGAATATTTTGTTGCGTAATACTTATAATGTATAAACAAAACATGTTTTGAGTTTCTGTACATTTAGTATGTAATATATTTTATATAGAAATAGCATGAATAATCGTTCTCTTTAATTAATAGTGTACGAATATTATGAGTAAAGAGAACATAAGCTATTCATAAATAAAGAATGAATTAACAAGATAATCTCTATAAATAAACCTTTAAAACTGCGAATTGTCTTATTTAAAACAAAGACTTTTCGCAAACATCTAAAGGTTAGCGTTAGATTATTTGAAAAGGTAACAAAGTCGAGATATACCCTGTACAGCTATTAATAACTACAGGCAATATTCTTTTAAAATGTTCCTTGATTTTTTCGCTTTAGGGATTGTTGAAAGGGGTTGGTAATTTGTATTCATCGTACCAAGAAGTTGTTATTTCAGATTGAATATGGCAGTTGAAGCGTGAAGCTGATTAGCATATCATTATGCGCAAGGAAGCCCCTTTAACGACTTGAAATTTAATCAAATTCTTCCTTCATGATGACGTGCGATAACTGCCTCTATCCCAAACGTCCTTCTATTCAATTTAATGATAACCCCTGCGTTATAATAGTACGTCACTTTACCAACTACAAACTACGTGTGATTGAATAAAATTCCTCGTAATATTTACTTGTCACTAATGTTGCACTCTATCAATTCGCACTTGGCCGGCGCGGTGGACTATGGCCTAAAAACTCTCCCGTTCTGAGAGAAGACCCGTGTCCAGCATTGGGACAATAATGGGTTGTACCAAAATTGCACTGGTGGACAATGTTCAAGGCGTTGGTTCAACCAGTCAAAAAATCTATTCTAACATAACGTTTGACAAATAAAAAATTTGATAAGGCGGCGTTGAACGCTTCGAATCTTATACCACTTATGTAGACATTTTCAGCTGAGCATACCTAATTAAATTAGTTAAATAATTGTATCAAATATTTAGCAAATTACACAACTTTTTTACGTTCAATATGCAAGACATAAAAAACATAAATTAATTAAATTTAGCTACAAAATCAATACAATGTAAATGAGGAAATGACTCTTCCTAAAAGGTACCTTAATGTAAAATAGCTATTAAATTTCAGCACAACGTAACCCATACTCATTTTATTAATGTTAATATCTAACCAGAGTTTCGCCTTGGGACATATTCGTTATATTTGAGTCAATATCAAACCTCTCTTATATCATGACCGCATTTTGTTTAGAGCCGTACATTAATTTTATTTATGTAAGAAACATTTTTCTTGCGATACAATATGTTACAAGCATTCATGGGAATGAATTTTCTTGTATTTACTTGTTTTGACAAAGAAAGGTTACCGAATACGATTTCACGTTGTGCTCTGGGCTACATGACAAATTGTCTCATGGTTTGGGAATGAATATAATAAATATGAAATATTCTGGGTATTAGAACCCTCCGTGGTTTTACTTTGGTAAAATCTCCGTGCTCCATCATGGCCTACAGATTTCTGTAAATCCCTACCCTCTTTAATATCGTAAATGATGTCTTTCAGCCACTAAGATTGTCTGGAGATCGCTATTTTAGTGATAGAACCTCCTGTTGTACCTTTCACTTGTCTTTTGTTTTTGTTATCTATGTTTTGATGTACAATAATGTTATAATGTTTTGTATTGTATACCTCATAGAAATAACTGTTAATCTGCATTCCACTTTGGATACATCATTGATCAGGGGTCTATTTATAGATGCCAATGGACGACTGTTTATATCCTATTGAAAACATATACGCTCATTACATTTCTTATCACTACATAGCTAACAAAGTCGCTTCCCGTTGTCTCTCCCTATGTATGCTTAGATCTTTAAAACTTCGTTACGTACTACGTGATTCATGAGGAAGGTTTACATGTAGGTATAATACATGTATAATATAGTGGAGGAACACTGATTATTATTTTTGAATTTTTACTTTTAGGCGGAACGAAATTCGTCGGGTCAACTAGTATAAAGTAATAGGCGAAGGTAAACGTATTTAAATTAAACTGAGTTTCCTGAAGAAAACTTCTTATGGAACTTTCTGGTAAACTTAATAATCAACCAACACGCACATTTCTAAATAATTCAAGGTAAACGACTATTGATGTTGAATACAGCAGCTAATTTTAGAAAATAATGTTCATTATGACTATGATTAATTTTTATACGTTCGAAGGTGGTAGACGCCTTTTGTGCAGGTGCTATACCTAATATATCGTAAATACTGACAATGTTGTTTTTGGTATTTTAATAACCCAGTAGAAATTTACACAAAGTATTTTAATCCTAGTCATGTCGTCAACCCATTATTGTCCCAATGCTGCACGGGTCTATTCTCAGAATGAGAGAGTTTTAGGCGACACTCTACCGCGCCGCCTAGTGCAAATTGGTAGAGGTCACACATTTGTGATCATATTTTCTTAAGAACTCTCGAGTATGTAAGCTCCTTCGCGATAGTTTCCTTTTCCATAATCCGCTAACAATTAATTTCGTACAGGAACGTAATTAAAAAAACGTCTTATTTGAACCTCGGGCTACCGAGGCTGAGTTTCTATAATATTAGGCTCCACCTCAGACATATTAAGTTGCAATGCTGTATTTGACGCCAGATAGATATTTAATTATGTAACGGGTAGTCACGATATCCGATTTTGAATTTCTTTCTGCCGATATTTCGACCCAGTTGCATTGATCGTGGTCACGGCCAAACTGCGGTGGCGGTGAGAAACCGTTGACAAGCACTAGTGGTAAATTACTACGTCTAGTTCGTTTTTCTTTTTTAGGTTCCATATCACGACACACAACACTAACTGTATCCTTAAGCCAAGGATACACTAACGGACAAATGTCCCGCAACATGTAACGACGACATGTCCAGCAAAGTCGGCCGAATTCCCTTGACATATGGGGCGACAACACGCGACTTGTGTCCGCAGCGTCGACAGATGATGCCCGACATGTCGACCAAAGTCCGGCAATGTCGCGCTGCTTCACCCAAGGTCGCTGGCGACAGGTGTCGTAGGACATTTGTTCCCTAGTGTATCCTTGGCTTTACACACCACACTTTTCATTATTTGCGAATTACATAAACTAACCACCGGATTCCACGCTTGTGCTAGTTTAAAACCATCTTCTGTGTTAAAGTTCTTAAAGTCGGATAGATATGCTATCGATAGGAAACTTGAAAATAAATGCCTTTGGGCAGCTTGACTTCTTACTCTCAGGAGACTTACTTACAGGCCTATGCATAAAAATTTGGAATTCAAAAGTAACTATGTATTTACTCAAGCAAAATAAATGTTTTTTATCTGTCCAAGCATCGAACCAATTCAGTATTTTGTTGCATTTTGGGCTTTGTACGTATGCCAAGTCAAGTTTGGAAAAAAACTATGCATGCATGCAATGTATTAATGAATCTGCAATTTAGTTAGCACTGTATGTCGTTGTGTTCCTAGCAACGTGCTACGTGCATGCACACTCAACATTTGTGTCAACATTGAATGGTATTCCTTGCTTAACCGTCGAAGCAGAAATGTATTAAGACTTTTTAAAAAAAATATATAGTATAATTTATTCCGAGCTTATGGAAGCAAGTTCGCACTACTGTTTTACAAGAGCTCACTTAACTTGCCTTATAAGCTAGTATTTGCATGAAATCTTGCAACTGAATTTTAAACCAGTTAACTCTAAATTATCGAACCGAAATCATGCATATCTAGTTTGGATGACAGTGTAATATTAGCTCAGTGATATAACTAAAGATCGAATATGGCAGGGATAGTTTTACAAGGTGAAAGTATATGATTCGTAAAAATATATGATTATGAACGAAAAGTACTATATCGCCGCACCTTCTTTTTTGTTTTCGAGGTGGAAACCTTCAAAAGGTACCCAACGCTGTGGGAACAATGTCGGTTTATGTGGGATTTCAACCTCACTAAAATCCCCCCGGTGGCCGTCGTCAGCGCTGCGTGGAGGACTACAGGATCTCCAACGGAGCACAACCGGAGCCCGCTAAGCGCGAAGCCCCTTTCGGGCGCTTCCCTAATGTGCATTTGTGCTTACCGTGTCTCCTGGTGTTTACGATAGCATGCGACCACACATACTGCCGTCCTTCCCGGGGTTATTGGCTGGGCGTTTCGAGCTTCCACTCTAGTCGCCCGAAATCCCACTAGCCCCCTTTTAGTCGCCTCTTACGACAGGCAGGAGCGGCCTGTGGGACTAATATGGCCACGTGTCCCACCCTATTCCTGCATTGGGAGTTACTGCCACCAGGATGTTAAATTAAAGTCCAAATCTCAATATAGTTCACTTTTGTATTTCCAATTTTACCCCGAAACGAATACACATGCATTCGCGTCGGTTAGTGCGCAGTAACTAACTCGACTCCTCACATACTTCACACTTGCATACAAACTTGCTTACTCAGCCATTCATACTTACATGGTCCCTACACTACACCCCCCAAATTTTTACAATCCAAATAAAAATTTAAAATCTATAATACTAACATTGTTACAATATCATAACATTACACTGCATTATGCACTTCACTGTACTTGGAACTTGGAACACAATAACAAATGTATTAAATTACGCGTAGCTGGCTGGAGACGGCTGCATGGGAACCGTGTGCGTTACCGTCGATGGTGCAGGATTTATTCCTGGAATCCGCACTATCTCTCTTCTAAGCCACTTCTTAGCCCTGTGACGACAAAGTCGCCACGATGCAAAAAGGATGATAATGCCCAGCATTGCTGCCATTATAGACATAATTAAGTTATATTTAGATATGTGCATTTCTACCGCTGAGTTTTGGGCTATTATTACTTCTTCTTTGCTATACGATTTGCCCATCTTAAAAACTGTAATTTCAAATTACCGAAAGTACTTTAACTAACGAAGGTGATAATTATAATAAACGATTTTTATAATTTAACGTTAAGAAACAAGTAAGTAGGTCTCAGGTGTGCATAATGCAATGTTGACAATTTTATAACAATCCGCTGTAACAATAACAATTAGTATTGTTCTCGAAAAACAAAATGAATAAAATTAGTCCATCAATAACAAGTTGTTTATACTGTCTTTGCTTACGACTAAAATATGAGTTATACTACAAGCTCATATACGCGTATGTTACATATACAATATATTTAGTGTTACAGTTCAGAATTAGTATAAGTAGTTATTACAATTACAATATTATATTTATGCAATATTATATTGTATTAGACGAAATTTATGAGTTATTAATTTTTTTTATTAACAATTAAATCGAACGGGTGGTTTAACTTTACGGCCACTCCTAGTTACTTTTTCATTACATAATACATTTTTATTGGTAAAATCTAATGCTTTACTCACACTGGCATCACAATTTCTTACATCACAATTTTGATCATTAATTAAAAATGCTGGTTTAAGTCTGTCTATTGATATACTTACCTTTCTATTGGGCAGTTGTACTACGAATACTTTATTTCGCCTTTCGATGACTCGGTAAGGACCATCATACGCAGGTGTTAATGGTCTGCGTACCGCATCATTACGTACGAAAACATGCTCACACTTACCTAAATCATTGTGTATAAATAATGTCCGTGAGTTCTGATGATTTCGTGATACTGGTTTTAAATTTTTAATAGTAGACTTTAATTGTTCTAAAAAAGTAAAATCGTCACCGATTCGTTTATCTGACACGTTGTAAAAGTCTCCAGGTAAACGAATGGTTTGACCGTAAACATATTCTGCAGGACTTACACCATTATCACTTCTACTTGCCGCACGTAACCCTAATAACACAGTAGGCAACTCAGTGTACCAAGAAGAATTGTTTATTAACCGTGCTGTAAGTGCTGTTTTCAAAGATCGATGCCACCGTTCAACGATACCATTACTTTGAGGATGGTACGGACTACTACGATACTTTTTAATACCCATTAACTTTAAAAGTTCTGTAAACAAGTTGCTTTCAAATTGACGTCCTTGATCGCTTGTCAATTTGATTGGACTCCCAAAACGAATGATCCATGATTCATAAAATATTCTAGCCACAGCTTCCGCTGTAATATCTTTCGCTGGAATGCATTCAGGCCATCTACTATATCTATCTATCATAGTAATTAGATACTTATATCCCTCCGCCGATGTCGGAAGAGGACCTACTATATCTATATGTACATGCTCAAAACGGTTAGCATATGGATAGGCTTCAAAGTCGGATATAGTATGTCTACCAATTTTAGATCGTTGACATTGGATACAGGCTTTCGCCCACCGTCCAACATCACGGTTTAAACCAGGCCAAAAAAATCGTTGCGCTACTAATTTACGCGTCAAACGAATGCCAGGATGGCTAGAATCATGAACAGAGTTAAAAGCAATTCGTCTCAAGTTTTCGGGTATATAAGGTCTGCTAGTAGGAGTTGAATTTTCACAATAAATGAATTTGTTATTATTAGGAATAAAAATTTTCTTGAAAGAATTATTATATTTAGTTTCATCTAACAATTGCGACAGTTGTTCGTCACATTCCTGAGCATCAGCCAGTTCCGAGTAATCAATTGACGTAGGACAGTGTATAGTTTCCACGCGCGATAACGCGTCAGCAGTTTCGTTGTTTCTACCTTGAATGTACCTAATGTCTGTTGTAAATTCGCTAATAAATAATAATTGTCTTGTCCGTTTCGGTGTTTCGCTGTTACTTTGTAATTTATCAAAAGCATAAATTAATGGTTTGTGATCCGTAAATACAGTTAATTGACAACCTTCTATAATATATCGAAAATGTTTTATAGCCATAAATATTGCAGTCAATTCCCTATCATAGGTTGAGTACTTTTCTTGCGCTTTAGTAAATTTACGGGAAAAGTAACCTAATGGTAACCATTTATTGTTAATCCATTGTTGTAAAACTGCCCCAGCCGATTTGTCCGAAGCATCCGTCATAAGAGATAAGGGTACATCCGGGACAGGATGTGACAATATGGCTGCATTCTTAAGGCTTAATTTACACTTTTCAAAAGCGTCAATTGATTCCTCAGTCCAGGGTATGCTAGATTTGTCTTTACGTTTAGAATTTTTTAAAAATGCGTTTAAAATTGATTGACATTCTGCCGCGTTAGGTATGCTTGCTCTATAAAAATTAATCATGCCTAAAAAACGTCGTAATTGTTCGACAGTTTCCGGTCTAGGGTAATCTACGATAGCTTGAACTTTGTGGTCAAGTGGTCGTATACCATCAACTGACACTTGATATCCTAAAAATTCAATACTAGTCTTGCCGAAATCACATTTAGATAAATTTATTGTAATGCCAAAACTTCTTAATCGTTCAAATACTTTACGTAAATGTATTTTATGCTGTTCTAAGTTATCACTTGCAATAATTACGTCATCAATAAAATTGAAAAGAAAATCGAAACCTTTTAATACGTTGTTATTCATGAATCTCTGAAAAGTTTGACTAGCGTTACGTAAACCAAATGTAAGTCGTAAAAATTCAAATAAGCCAAACTCTGTAATTATTGCCGTTTTTTCAATATCTTCCGGTGCTATTTTAATATGATGATATGCCCTATTAATGTCGAGCCTAGAAAAAAATTTCTTACCTGCCAATATGTATGTGAAATTATGCAGACGTGGCACGGGGTACATGTCCGGTTTGGTGATGGCGTTAAGACGTCTGTAGTCACCACAAGGCCGAATATCCCCATTCTTCTTCATGACGACGTGCAATGGACTTGCCCATTGACTCTTTGACGGTCTGCATATACCTAATTCTTGCATTAGCCTAAATTCCTCTTTAACTTTATGGTACCTGTTAGCAGGAAGTGGTCGTGCTCGCGCTTGAACTGGAACTCCCGTGGTCTCGATATGGTGATAAACATCATTATCAGACTCGCATTCCTTAAATGAAATAGGCTTCGTAATTTCTGAAAATTCAGATAATAATTTAAGAAAAGGATGATTAGCTTCAACAGTGTTCACTGATGGGTCAGTGCAAGAAATTATGCTGCCAAGTGTTAACAAATTCGTGTCACTATCAATTAATTTTCTATTATTCAGATCCACTAACAACCCATAATGACGTAATAGATCAGCGCCGATTATAGGCTGTTTAACATCTGCCACAATAAAATGCCATCGAAATGGTTTTCTAAGATTAAGGTTTAATACTAAATTTTTAATACCATACGTACGAATTTCAGTTCCATTGGCCGCATATAACTTATAATTATTACACTCACTCTGGGTTTTTACCTTCTGTGATACAGGCAAAACTGACACATTTGCACCAGTGTCAATTAAAAATCGTAAGCCAGAGTTAATGTCCGTAACGCATAGGCGGTTATTGACGGAGTCAGTACAGTATCCCGCCGACGACTGTACCGTTTCTAGTTTTCCTTACTCTCCTTGCCTTCCTTGTAATTACATGGTTGTACACACTTATGAGCTCGGTTACCAAAACGGAAATGGTAAAAGCATAACCAGTCAGGTGATTGTGGATTACGCCTGTGTGACGAAGTGTTGCGTCGACCTCGCGATTGGGATCTACCACGTTGGTTGTAGTGATGCCGCCATTGCTGTCTACCTCTTTGCATATTCTCAATCGACTTACTAAGCTTGGATATCTCAGCTACCAGAAAGTCGTGTGACGCTGATGAGGTTGTCGGTGTAACTTCTGCGATAGTACTACTCACTCTGGATGATTCCATAACCTTATCCGCTATTTCCGCCAACTTCTCAAGATCTTTAACTTCACTGACGGTTAGGATGGCGCGCACAGCCGAAGGTAGATGTCCTGTCCACAATATGCGTAATGTGTCGCCGGAAAATTTATCACGAGCCAATTCTCTCATGCGACGTAGTAGTTGTGACGGCTTTTGTTCACCAAGGTCAATTTCGCTTAATAATTTTTGCACTTGACGTAGTTCAGATTCCTCGTACACTGTTAATAGTCTGTCCTTTAAACTGGAGTATTTATCTTTCATCGGAGGTTGCAATAGTAAGTCAGTGACTTGCTGAATGCTATCTTTAGTCAATTTTGTGATAACCAAATTGTACTTGGATTCATCGCCGAGTTTCTGGTTCGCTATTACAGCCTCAAATTGAATGAACCAAAGCCGTGGAGCATCCGTCCAGAATTCCGGTATGCGTGATGACACTGTTATTTGCGATAATTCGCCACTAAGTTCGACCGCTGCAGGAATAGGCACCGTAGGATTCATATTCACACCGATAAAGTTTTTAGATATTCGACACTACTTCACTCGCGAATTCAGTTTCTAAAACGTCGTGAGGTCACCAATGTGGGACTAATATGGCCACGTGTCCCACCCTATTCCTGCATTGGGAGTTACTGCCACCAGGATGTTAAATTAAAGTCCAAATCTCAATATAGTTCACTTTTGTATTTCCAATTTTACCCCGAAACGAATACACATGCATTCGCGTCGGTTAGTGCGCAGTAACTAACTCGACTCCTCACATACTTCACACTTGCATACAAACTTGCTTACTCAGCCATTCATACTTACATGGTCCCTACAGCCGTAGCCGTATGTTACTCCCCGGCTACAGGGGACAACTATCGCCGCACCTACATATTTCTAGCGCAAAGCGGTTTTTGCGTATCGATGAAAGGGTGTGATTGCCAACTCATAATGATGCGATCATCACACTAATGATACGACCATCTTAATTCTCGGAGGTAGCAATGCATCTGTGATATACAGATGTCCATGGGCGACAGTGACTACTTACCATCAGGTGGACTGTATGTTCATTTGCTACTGCGATCTTATAAAAAATACCAATTTGTTATAATATAAATTTACTTAATGATCATTTTACTTTTAAGATATCATGTTTGGAAAAATGTAGATATGTTTATTTCAAAACACGTAGTTGTAATCTGTATATAAGTTTTGGAAAAAATTCTGTCATATTAATGGATCGTAGAAGAAATATAATTAAATGACCATTCAACGCCTGTTAAGGTAATTGGAATCATAATGTACGAATAATACCATCCGCCGCTATAATGGTGTAAGTTATAACAAGCTTTATTAAACGAAATCCATAGTATGGAAATAGGAGTGTCGTTTTTGTTTTCAAAATAAGTACTCTTTCTAGAGCTTATATACAATAACTTGGATGATAGGAGACGCAATATCGTGTTATTTTATCAGTCACTGCGGACTAATCTTGAGAAACGTTGAACGGGACGGGAGCTTCGCATGAAAATAAATAATTTAACGAGGACAAATAATTATAGTCTTCTATTGATGTTTATCTTTATTTATAAAACGTGGTTGGTTGCACTTGCGCGATTCTACTCTAAAGGCGCCGCCACCACACCAGCTTCCTATTTTAATATAGCAGTGTTAAGCATTAGTGTATTGTAATTGGTACGGTACCAGAGACGATAAACGAGACATTGTAATTCTTATAGATAGTCCCTCTCAAATATGAACACCATCTTAGATGCAGTTTATGCAGGAATCTATAGATGACAGTGGCTAACCTTTTTTTTTGATATCGAGGGGGAAACCTTCGTAAGGTACCCGACGCCGTGGGAGCAACGCCGAGTTATGTGAGATTTTTACCTCACTAAACCCCGGTGGCCATCCTCGGCTCTGTGTGGAGGACACCGGGATCTCCAACGGACCGCTGCCGGTGTCCTCCGAGCGCCTTCTGCCTTCTTCGGGCTCTTCCCAGTGAGCATTGTACTCAGTGCGTCTCCCTGGTGTTTACGATAGCATATGGCCACACATGCCGTCGTCCTACACGGGGTCGCTTGGCAGGACGGTTCGAGCTCCCACTCTTACCGCTCGCAACCCCGGAAGCCCCTTTTAGTCGCCTCTTATGACAGAACCTGGAACTACAGAACCTAACCAAAGCATTACGTGAACTGCAGGCTTATTGCTACCTCATAGAAAATTCTAGAAATAGGTACGTGCTGTCTGCGTAAACTCCAAAAAATTACACGGACGCAGATAAAGCTGCATAAGAGATCGTAATTATATGGCTATTCACCTTATACAGGTCAAGAAATAAGAGCCGAACATTAACTTTTGTTAATGTGGCAAAACAATTTAGTGACACCGGGACATGCGAACTCGCGTGCCTCAATTACTGACAAATTCCTTCACACGCAGCCAAGGTGTTCTGATGTTTACAGTGACATTGTATCCTTGCTGTTAGGGATGTAACGACTATCATTATTGACATTCGCGAATGCGAATATTTCAAATCAACATACGATAATGCGAATGGTGTTTTTTCATTTCTTGGTATACGGTGCCGGAGGAAATAAATTTGGGCCTTTTTTTTAGGTCGCCAAACTGCAGTTTGATTTCAATTTGGATAGATTCGGCGAACTTTTTTTGCAATGCAATGCAATACAAAACATTCGCACCAATTCTTGCGAATGCAATATCCATAAACACGCGAATATTGGCGAATGCAAATGCTAATATTCGTAACATCACTATTTGCCATATAGTAAACGGAACTTTTTAACTTCGACGTTACAAAGGAGATTGAAAAGCGTGAAAGTTATTTCGTATTATTAGTTTCATGGAATTGCGTGTCAGAAAGTCTTTGTAGAAACGGGTGTATTTAATAGATTTTACTATAGATTGATATCAGAATGAGGATACTTAAATAATTTGTATTAAATATAATACAATAAAACATTGACTGTTATGTGTATTTAAAGATATCATATTCATTTTAATTTCGTTTCATTTGAAGCTAAGGTTAACTCGAAATGAGCCATCTATTTAATCAAATTATTCTATTTTCGCAAGGAAAACATAATTATCCTACGGTTATTAAATGTTTCCTTCGAAAAAAAACTAATAATGGTAATTGTGACGTCGTGTCATGAGTTAACCAAAATGGCACGGAAGGCCATGAGCCACCAAGATATCCGTACTTAAGCCGACACCTACCCAATTAGGACAGCATCCGCCGAACAATTCATTATGTATTAAGTCTATTGTTATGTATATATTACGGTAGTTTCCCGTTCGTGTTATCGAAAACTTTTATGCCCGTAGGAATAGACACGATTACAGAGTTCATAGGGGTGATTTGTTTCTTTGCTCGGCAACGCACTGATAAGATGTAGGTGGTGGCTAAAGTAGCGATCTAAGGCCAATTGCAATTTGCAATACTTTTGTCACGATTGTGCTTTATATTGATAATAATATTGTTGTTTAGTAAACTGTGGTGGTATTATTTGGGTCCAAGAATAGGCTTGTAAATATAAACCTGCTTAAAGCCTCTGAGATTTTAGACAGAAGGGTATACAGGCAGTGAGCGATGTACAAAGACAACTTGGTTTGATGAAACCTTCCTAGTTATATCCAACCTACACAATTCCAATTTCTAGATCCTAATTTAACATACGCACAGTACCTTTCATTGCATCTGTAAACGACTTCAGACTCCAGGTAGCACTTCTGTTATATATGAAGTTAAGGAATGTATATAGGAAATAAAAACGCGTCATATGGACTGTATACTCGTTTGCTACTTTAGCCTTATAAAATGCGATGATGAAAATGACGCCAAAAATCAAATTAATCGAAATCGAACTTACCTTTGTCACAGATAAAATTAAGAAAAATCCTCATTATAACCACATTCCATATCTTCAAACAATTACATACAGAAAGTTCGACAATAGACGACACTTAACAACTCAGTCCATTAAAATTAATATCTAAAAGAAGTATTAACATACTGCGCTAATACTCTTCGTACATAACGTTAACGTTTATGTACAGTTCGCTAGTCGTTTATTGCGTAACTTAATCAACTTTATCAACAAAGAACGTATTACCCGGATGGTTACACCAGCGATCTTGTCTTTGTAATGTAATGGGAATTTACGCAATTTATAACACACTAGTAATGTTCCTATTCTGGTTTTCTGGTTTGGTCACTGATAAAGTTGTCCCGTCGGAGCTAGGAGGAAAAATGGAAATCAGTTATGTATGTAAATAATCATTCTTAAGCTACTTTTTTAGTGTTATAATGTTTTTTGAAATACGGTTTACATAGAGGGATTTATATTTATGATTTATGGTTATATAGTGTTTATTTACCTTACGAATACTATATATTATAACTTACGTTTACGTTTACATACTTACGTTTTATAACTTACGAAAATTTTGTTTTTTAGCGTGAAAAAAAATTATTTATTCACGTTTCTATATGTGGCATGTATTTGAAAGTAGAAATATTAATACGAGAGGCGAAATATTAATTATTTTACATGTAAAGAAAAGAAATGGGTGGTTAAACATAAACTTAGATATTTATAAGTTTTAACGTTCATTTTTACGTGAAGGTCTTGTAGAAATATACAAATTATTTATGAGCAGTGATAGCCTGATGGTTGAAACTCGCCCTTTCGATCGGGAGGTCCGAGGTTCAAACCCAGGCACGCACCACTGATTTATGTTCGTATTATAAATTAATTATCACTGCTTTTCGGACACATCGTGAGGAAACCTACACACCCGAGAGTTCTTAAAAAAAAGTTCTCGGAGGTGTGTGAAGTCCACCAATTCGCACTTGGCCAGCGCGGTGGACTTGGCCTAAACTCTCTCATTCTGAGAGAAGACCCGTGCCCAGCAGTGGGACAATAATGGGTTGATGGGACAAATTATTTATTTGTAGTACAAAATAACTTTTTAAGTACATGAAAGTATAATGTAGCGCACATACGAGCCGATTTTCCTTTTGTAGGGGTCAGGGTTCGATGTCCGATTATATTAGGAAAATGATCAGCTTCAGACATTCTGACTACAGCATGGTCTATTCATACACAAAATTATATTTATTAAGTATTCAAGTCAGACCAATAAAAAATAAGATGATAGAAACTCCTTTTAATCTCATAAATTCTATCAATATTTCATCCTGTAGTATTGGAAGCCAATCTTATTATGATAATTTTCTTACGTAGTAAACAATTATAGATGAATAAGAAAGTATCAAAATGTATTTACTGTTGGAAAGTTGTCAAATAAGCCAATAAGCCAATAATAATATGATCTCAATCATATCTATTTTTACTATAATTTAAATATAATGTTAGAAATGTCTCAAACAAGTTTAGATAAAAAGAAAAATATGAAAATCAAGGAAAAACTGAGTACTCTAAAATTATAATTTTTGAAGGTGGTAGAACCAGTATAGTTCGACCGGGGAAGGACCACCGCCATACCTATTTCTAGCGTGAAGCATTTCTTGCGTTTCGATGGAAGGGTGTGATTGCCAGCACACTTTTATATGAGGCGACCATCATAGTCCTCGGCAGTGGCAACGCATGTGATTGACTTCAGATAGAACTCATGTTCTGTATGAAGTTGATTACAGATGTGCATGAGCGGTAGTGACCACTTACCATCAGGTGGACTGCATGCTCGTTTGCTACTTCAGTCAGATAAATAAAATATGGTTGTCCATGGAAGGTAATGATATAGTAGTAGTAGTAGTTTTGACGACCCGCGTGTCGGAGCGGTTACCATACCGGTCTGACGCGCAATGGGTCCTGGGTTCAATTCCCGGCCGGACAAGTATCGAAATGATGAGTTTAGATTTATGTTTTGGGTCTGGGTGTTTGTGTATTCGTCTTGTGTATGTCCATGGTACCCACGACGCAGGAGAAAATCCTAGTTTGGGGCTATGAGTGTAGAAAGCGTGTTTCTTTTTAAGAAATCACATAACATCAGTCGCAATCCTTACCTTCCCATTACTCGAAAATAAAATCACCAACAGTTTGTCCGAATATTGTTATAAGAGTTGAAAATTATTTTCATAACTTCTTACCAACATCGTTTGTAACTCCACCAAGTGGATTGATTGGTGCGTAAAAACGAGATCAAAGACGCGACGAAGTAAGTTTATTCGTGAAATAATGTAGGTTAAGTTAATTATGTACGCCACGTTATGTATCGTATTTATATTACTTTGGATTGTCGACACTTAAAAGTGTATTTGCGTTGATGGTTTGTTGGCATTCTGATTGCTATCGCTTTTGTTTATTCAATATTTTTCATGTTAACGTACCCGTGCTTTAGTACAAGTTATTACGATTTCTCAAAATAGTAATTGGTCCTTTTCATCCATACATTTTTTTATCAGACTGAAGTAGCAAACGAGCATGCAGTCCACCTTATGGTAAGTGGTACCTGCCGCCCATGGACATCTATATCTATCTACAGAACATGGGTTCCAGCTGAAGTCAATCATAGATGCATTGCTACTCCCGAGGACTATGATGGTCGCCTCATGTGAAAGTGTGCCGGCAACCACACCCTTCTATCGAAACGCAAGAAATGCTTCACGCGAGAAATAGGCGTGTACTTCCCAGTCGAACTACACTGGTTCTACCACCTTCAAAAGTATATTGGACACACACCACATTGCAAAGTATATTGCACGTTTATTTTCATTTTGAGCCATTGATGCTAGTTAGCAATGAACTTTGCAATGATGGGAGGAAACTAAACGGTGATTGTTTTGATGAAACGTTGTAAAAGCACTAAGGGTACTGAAAAATAAATGGTAGGTAAAGTGTACAAAGCCCAAAAAATTGAAATGTAGTGAGTGGCTAATTAATACAAATAAAAGGCGTACAAGACCGTTAAACTCTAACATTTGACTGATCACCGTGAATTTTGATGTATTTAAGTGTTTTTCACGGGTAAGGTTTTTATTAATTCCATTTTTCTTTAATTGGCTTCATATTCCAAGGATTAACCGTACGAAGTTAGGTTTAGATACTGTTATACAGTCACAACACAGACTCACTCGTTGCTACAAAATATAGTATCATTATTATTTATAACTAAATACTTTTCTAATAAAACCTACAGAATAGTACATGGTTAAAGTACTGAGACTTGTGCGACATTTCCAGAACAAAAACACGGTTTTTCTTAAATTATTCAGTCTGAAGATTAAAGCAAATATTGAGGACGATCGACGGGGCTTATTGAATCGATATCTGTCTGTATGTAAATGATTACTTCGCTTCCAGCAGCAGGCATGAAAGCCTCATGAAAGTTAATAGTTCTGACCTTCACGATCAGCACTTCTTGGAAATGACTTTCGCTTTCTGTGCCGCCATTACAGCTTGGGGACTTGTCCTATTGTGGACGAATAACAGAGGAAGATAAAAACAATGGGTATACTTTTGTGAATGTTGCTTTAGTTCAAAAATTTGAAAGTTTCAAATTTTAACGTGTACATAACTACCCGTTCAAACGACATACATGTTGATGAAGCACATTTGAAAATACGGAAAATAAATTACCTGTTCTGGAGCTTTGAGATTTGGCTGTTGCTACATTTATTTTTCCTTTATAACACTGTTTTCCTATGTGTTTGAAGTTCAGTAGAAAGTTAGGGCAGAGTAACTTATTCTTATATGCAGTGCCAACTTGATACGTAGCTGTTGAAACGCATGTCTGAACGGCTTCAGTTAGAACTTCTGCGCTATTTGCAGTTTCAAAGATGTCAATTTTGTTGGCCTCTACAATCACTTAGACAGGTATTGAGTATGACGGCTATGCAGTTACCGTTTCAGTTTGATGGAAATATAAAATCATCACAATGATATTATTATTTGAAGCGCATTTATTAGAATTGTATGCATCTTAATAGTAAGTTAAACGCCAACTTCTGATTGTGCGCTAAAACAATATGTTATTATTACTATTCGTGATATAGAAGTCTGATATCTTTATGTATATTTTTATAACTTTGAGTAGACACAAGGCAAGCAGTCCACCCAATTCCCACCACCCATTCGCCACTGTCTCGTCTGTCGCCTTTATTCACATTTGAAATTAAAGACCAGCTGCTTCACACTAAAAACAAGTGGAGTAGTAGTATCAACTAGTTGAACTATACTGGTTACCACTTTACATATTCATCTTAGTCTTAAAGCATCTTAATACCGCCAAGAGTACAATAGAGCGTATGCTATTATAGCGAGCGAGCGTATACTATCAATTGTACTATTTGAAGCAGTGAGTGATAGCCTAATGGTTGAAACTTGCCCTCTCAATCGGGAGGTCCGAGGTTCAAACCCAGGCACGCACCACTGATTTATGTGCGTATTATACATTAATTATCACTGCTTTTGCTAAACTCTCTCATTCTGAGAGAAGATCCGTGCCCAGCAGTGGGACAATAATGGGTTGACGACGTACTATTTAAAAGTGATATATACATAACGAGAATCAATGAACACTTTTGTAACCTCAATTCTATTGTAAGACATTTAAGTACCAAAAATTTCGCCAACGATTCACAATGGTACAAGTGGTTTATCCTCGAAAAAATATCGCTGTGACTACATGGAAGTAGGTCATGAATACTACTGCATTCTTGTAACGATCGTATCAGAACACATGCAGCTAATGAATGTTTAATATCTGTTTTTATTTCGACGAATAGAACTACCATAGTCAGCTGGAAATGGTTTAAGTACTATCGATTTTGCGCTATAGAACATGGAATGATGTAAAAATGGACTAAGACTAAGTTAAAGTAAGACTTACATATTTTTTTCATTCAAATCCTAAGGTTCGATTTATATTTGTTTTTGGTGATACTATGGAACGATTATTTCATAATACGTGGGCCTCTGAATACAGATCTAGCCAATAAGCTTATTATTTCTGTCTTATGTTTTTGAAGATACTGTGTCTGTCATGTGTGATACATACCTAAAGAATTTAACTAATAAATAATAATGATAAATCTCTTTCTACACTTATAGTCAAAACATATATGTATCTCCTGTGTCATAGGTGCCCTAGAAACAATACATAACCACCCAGATTCGTAACAAATATATAGATTCATCGTTCAGACAACTGTCTAGCTAGAGATCGAACTTTAAACCCACTGTTAGTCAGACCAGCATGGTAACAGTTCCAATACGCATACTGCAAAAAATCAAAAGTTATACTGTGAGACATAAAGACATAATAAAGAAAGAATGATAGGAAAAAGGTCCGTTAACATTGCAATTAACAATTGTTTGCCAAAATAAATACAAAATGCGCACATGACGCCGAGTGATTCCTGTTAATTTGGGTTACGACAGCATTGCGATGTTCTTTTACGTCGATTCCCAAAACAGGTGACGCCTCTTCGCGTAACATGTCTGTTGTGTGACGTTTAAGAAATATAATTGCGGAAATATAAGCTAATGTAAAGACAAAATGTAACCTGACAATGAATTAACCTGACGACATTTAAACTTTATTAGGGTTCCATATTAAAAGAGTAAAAACGGAACCCTAAGACTCCACTGTCCGTCTATCCGTCTGTCTGTCACCAGGTTGTATATCATAAACCTTGAAAGCTAGACAGTTGAAATTTTCACAATTGATGTGTTGCCACAATGACAACATATAAGTATTAAAATCTTAATAAAATAAATATTTAAGGGGGCTCCCATACAACTATCGTGTTCTCTTACTAGATCAAAACACGCGACTGCGTGTTGCCTAGTTTTCAAAATATAACTCCTATACAACACACGTAAATTTTTTGCCGTTCTTATAGATAATGGTATGAATTCATGCTCCATAGCTATCATGGATTTAAATATAAATTAGTGAAAAAAATAACAAAAGCAATTGAAAACATCAAGAAAAGCTTAGTAGTTCATATACAAAGCCTATCATGACCTCAGAAATATTTTATAATATAAGTAAAAATCAATACAAAAAAGTTTTATTGTTATGCCGAATAAATCTAAAATTTCTTTAGTAATTTCCTTTGTCGTAGTTGAGGTTTCAAACAGAATAATAAAATGTCCGCAAAGACAAGCTACACGGTATTTTTCTAGGACTAACAATGTGGTAGCCGGTATAACAGAAAAGGGTTTGTATTTTTAGCATACGATAAATATTCTAACATGTCTAGATAGAATCAAAGCTTGTACTTTTAATTAATTAAACCGGTTTAATCTCATCTCTTACTTAAATAATTCAACTCTTTTACGTATTCTTTTATAGTTAGGATAAGAATTAAATATTATGCACAGGTATTACTTCGAATTGAAGTACAAAAGGAGCATGCAGTTCACCCGTTGATAAGCGGTCACCGCCGCACATGGAGACGCAAGAATTGCCTAATGCTATACACAAGTATGGCAGTGAAAGTGTCCTCCTCCTCCTCTCCCTCCAATAACCTCCAAGGTCGAACCATACTCGGTCTTTTTTTTGTTCTCGAGGGGAAAACCTTCAAAAGGCATCCGGCGCCGTGGGAGCGACGCATGGTTATGTGGAATTTTTACCACACTTAAACTCCCCCGATGGCCGCTCTCAGTGCTACAAAGAGGACTTCGGGATCTCCAAAGGAACGCAAATGGAGTCCTCTTAAAGCGTTGCACCATCGAGCTTCTCCCAGGTGAGCAGCTGGGCCCATCGCGCCGTCTGGTCTTTACGACGGTATGCGTCCACACATACCGCCGTCCTTCCCGGGATCGCCTGGCTGGACGGTTCGAGCTCCCATTCTAGCCAACCTCAACCCAGGAAGCCCCTTTTAGTCGCATCTTACGACAGGCAGGGGCTACCTTAGCCCTATTCTGATCCTGGAACTACAGGGACGATACTAGTTCTACCACCTTGCGACTAAAATACCGTTACGGAAACGAAGTATTATAGGTAATGGTCTTTTACAAAGTGATAAAACCAGTGTAGTTACCACGCTACGCTTATCTCTAGCATGAACGCAAGAGAGAACGCAAGAGAGAGAACGCAAGAACTGCTCTTGCGTTTTAGTGGAAGGGTGTGGATGGACCCACTTTTATATGAGGCGGTCATCATAGTCCTCGAAAGAAGCAACGCTTCTGTGATTGACTTCAGATAGAACCCGTGTTCTATGTAAAATTTCCCGACCAGTTAGTTAGATGTCCATGGGTGGCAATGATCACCTACCACCAGGTGGATGGCTTGCTCGTTTGCGACTTTAATCGTGTCGTTATAAACAAATGAAAAATTTTAAGATTCTCTAAAGACAAAAAGAGACACAATCAGATTGACTTTGAAAGCGAAATTCGTAGTTTCCTCCGTATTAATATGAGGTAAATAATCAAACGCGACACGAAGGTCGTCATAATGACGTCATTTGACTAATACGATATCTAACTTTAGTAAAGCCGGAACTATTAATGTAATGCTCTCTCCCCATGAATATTATAGCCCACCTGAGGGTAAAGTCTAAAGGATGAGAAGCTACAAGTTTACTACAGCAACGGCATGTAAAAGCCACGTACAGCCAGGTAAATTACTTGAAATTCTGTTAGTTGGAAGCCTTACGTTTTCCAACGAACTTTTAAGGTCTGGGCAGTAGAATTATAAAGTCATAATATACATATCTTCTGTAAGATCTATATTTTCATGGTAGAATGTAACAAATGTAACGAACGCGCTAGTTTTATAGATAAATAAATTGGTATTCATTTCTTACTAATTGTGTGGCAAAATTGGATAAACAGGAAAAAGTATGTATATAAGAATAAGAACTCCTCATCAGATGTGAGACCAGATTCCATAGCCACATCTTGCTAGTTCCTTTTATTTGTATGATAAATTCTTTGTCTAAAGGTACTTTATACATATATACATTTATTAAAGGGAATATAGCGTTATTTTTTTGTGATGTCAAATAAATGTGGGCAAGCTTTTTTTTTCCTTTGTTTTATGAGCTTAATCACAAAGTGATTATGACGCTCCATAACTAAACAATTGACATAAATCATATAGGTACACAATCTTATATGTTATTATACATGTACACACCCACACAGCACATACAAAAGTACCCACTTAAACTGACAGAATCGATAAGTTGTATAATTGGATTAGCAATTTAATATTTGTGGATTGAGGACTGGCCAAAACAATATTACAATCAACAAATTCCTTTAGAATATTTCTATACCTATCTGTACGAAAGGCGGCGCTTTGGTCACACTCCATCTTGGCAAGCTTACAAAAGGGCTTAATCTAAATTTCACCAGTTATGTCCTAAGCTTTCATCGGTATGGCTATGTCCAAATTATACCGACTAAAATTGTAAATAGAATTTTGGACAACATATGAATTTTCATAGAATTTCTGAAATGAAATACGGTAATGGCATTTTATGGTTGTTTTTAAAAAAATAGTTTTATCAATCAATCATATGGCCAATCACACTGATCACCACCGCAATTTGATCCAAATTAGTTTTAATCTGGATCAAATTGCGAAAATTTGATATTCACCGAAGTATAACATAGTTCCCAATATATGATTTTAGACTAATAATAATGCGGAATTGATACAATTTATAAGGTAAAGGGTACTCACGATATGCGGTTTTTGAATATATTTCGACCCAGTTTCACTAATTCTTGTTATTGTTTAGCAACTAATTCCGGTCCTAAACTAACCAAAGAAAGAGGCACAGTTCGATCTTATACTAAACATTTATTCTGTTTCTTAGTAAAGTTGGATTAAGTTCTACTCGTGCCAACAATTACACTATCTCTCGTATATCGTGTCGGAACTCTCGGTAGTGAAAATATAGGTAAGAATTGCCTAGAAAATTAACATCTTTTTTTCTCTCTTTAACTGTTATTTCCATGTGTTTCTGGCATGATGGCCGCCATTTCGTGATTAAAATTTGAGGCATCTTTTAAAGCTCGAGATGCAGATGGTACGGTTTATCTCGAGATATTTCCTTCCTCCGTCTTTTGAATAATAAGTGTGTATCTTTATCTTGGGCAAACGTTCATCCGTGCAAATGATACGGGAAAAAGACTGGAACAATTGTAATAATTCCCTTTACCCTGTTTTATTACTTCCAGTGGAAATATTAGGGGTGTAATAAACACGTGAGCCTTTGCAAACAAGTGTTCAAGGAAATCTTATAAAATTTACAATTAATTTCATAAATTAAATCTGTAGTAAAAATATGAAATAAAAAATCTTTAGGAAAATGTAGCGAAAACATGTGTTTTATTTGACACTAGCTGAAACCTTCCACGTTGAAAAAAAACGATGTATCAATTGTCCTGTGGGACTAAGATATTTTACCACAGTAATAAGTAGCCTTATATATCCAGAGTGTCAGCTAACTGCCCACCAAATTTTACGAAAATCGCTCCAGCCGTTTAGACGTGAAGAAGTAACAAACATACACACTCACAAACTTTCGCCTTTATAATATTTGTATGAAGTATGATGACGATGTTTTTTTTGTAGGAATTCTTTATCATCTGATTATTTAACCTATATATTCCCGTTTAATGACAGTTGCTAAAATAGTTAAATTAACTGGTACAAAGGCACTTTAGTGTTGATTACATTAGCTAATTAGTTAAAAGCTATCTCTAACGTGGTGGTGATAACCACAAAACTAATTTGTCTCTTTGACTCAAATCAACTAATTACATGGTTGTTAATTAACGGAAATGTCCTCTATGAATAAACAACAATAGTATACATTTATAATATATTTTAGTTTTAAGGGTGCGGTAGGATATATAAACAAATTTACGTAGGTTTTCACAAATGAAACTTTAGTGGATAATATATCAATAACACGCAAGTTTTAACTTTGATTAAAATATAAGTAACAAAAACAATATGTGTTGTAATAGTATCCATAATAATTTCGGACTCTTACAGTAAGATGTTACTAAGGTGTTCAAAATTCACAACCTTTTAAGGATACTATTGAACAAAGGCCTCCCCTAATGGAGATATTGCCAATAGTTAATTCCCCTTGGTCCTGGCATGGTTGTTGGTGACTGCAGTGGATGTCGATGTTACAAAAACAGACGGCAGTGCGCATCTTCTGGATTTTATTTCTCAGTCACTTTTTACTCCATTCCTATTTTAATTTTGACTCATAAAATTGGTTAGAATACATCACGTTTGAATTGTGGAGGAAAATAGGACAGAGTTCTGCATAAAGTTGTCAAGGCAATGTGAAATGTTTCTACCCATCCCTATTTGGCCAGCGTAGAGGATTACAGTCTAAGCCTTTCTTATCCTGAAAGGACTAACGTACCTTGACGTAGGTTTGGCATAGTAATGGCTTCAATTTACTGGTTCTACGGGTTATCCTGCAAAACCTTTTTGTATTCCACTCTTCACAATTATGGATCATACTTTTCTAAAACTTATAAAAATCTTGGTCGACCTTAGATTGATAAAATAAATAAATTTACGCCTGAAACTTACTGCTATAGCTGCTGCTGCTGAGTGAGTTTTCTCGGAGTGACATTGTTAACTACTAAGCACCACAATTTCGGTTTTGCCCTCAGAGAATGCCCTTTAAAAGGACGATGTTTTATTTCGTCATGGTTTCTTTACGGACCGGCAAATAGAGCTATGGACTGTATAACTCCCATGTACGATAGTTACTTTGTATGCTTCCTTCTATATTAGAAAGCAGCTTCAATACAGCAGCTCCTCCCATTTATCGTGGAACCAAACGGGCAACGTCGAACCAATTTAATTTAAACTAGAGTATTGTGTGCGAGCATCCAAACGAATCTGATCGCCGAATTTGCCGCGTCATTAATTATAGCCCTTGATGAATGACCGTTTGCAAACTACATAATGGGCTGTTTTGTTCAAGAACGTTGTAGATGTAGTCTTAATAGCGTTACATCTGCTAAGAATATGTACTTATCCACACAGTACTTGGTATCTGTCATGTCCAAATTATTATTGTTTACATTTCTTGTTCCGACTTTGTGCTAAGGAGAGTTCTTTGCTTGCGTTTAGTCGTGGAAGCGATTAATTGATAAAATCAAATAGATTTGCATCACCATCCTCTTATTATGATGTTTGGGGGGCTATTTATTACTTTTTTATAAAATTCTATATTTTTTTATATAGGTACCTAATTATTTTATCTACCATACCTATGAACATGTTATGTTTATGAACGAAATCTCTTCTCAAACTGAGAAGGTTGAAAGCCACCGTTTACCTGTCACACTGAGCACTTGTCAGTTAAGTAGACTTCACACATCTATTAAGAAAAAATCCCAAGGGTGGAATTTCCTCGAGATGTTTCCCCTTATAAAAGCTTTAAAAATTCAGGACTCTGCGTGCTAATATTTAAAGACGAATCTTCAAGAGATTCACACGGTTATATGTTTTCACGTTTTATGTAATTTCGGTCACTTCAAACCACTATTAAAATAGTGTTGCTTAATTTTTGAGTCAAATCCTAATGATTTACTTTCAAATACTCTTAATTTCAAGGTACACTCGGAGACTTAGAGATTTAAAATAGCATCCCGTCATTTCAAACCAGATTTAACAACGCCTATAACTTGAAGTTCAGCCCAAATGAACTATTACAGTGTGAAATGAGATCTATTCACTTTAAACCACTTTTAAATCATAGTTTTAAGTTAAATCCAGATGAAATACTTACCAAGTGTAAAATGGGATGAACGCGATCCGACCACAAAATAGGTGAGACAAAAATACGAATCTAAGTTAAATTGGAATGTCCGCGTCCTCAGAGAATTGGTCCAAGTTTAGACTCTCGACGACCGCTAACCTGTTTTATTTGTTCCGGTCATTCCAAACTCTTGGAAATTAAACTGTTTTATACAGCACTGAAGTAAAATGTAGTGCTTCAAAGATAGACTTAAGCTTATTGTTTGTTTCAAACGAGATATGCTTTGTATTTTATACAATTGTAATAGCAAACGAGCAATCAGTTTACCTGAAGATAAGTAGTCACTGGCTCAGGGACAATTATCCGATGGGCAATATTACAGATATGACTTCATATTGATTAAGTTTTAAATAAACTCAATCACTAATGTTTTATACTCTCGAGGATTCAAGGTTGACTTCCACCAAAACGCAAGAACTGCTTCATGCTCGAAATATGCGTGGCGATGGTACCCCTGGGTGAACCATACTAGTTCTACTATCCAACTAATCTACTTTGCTTTCGTCATAATTCTAAGGTACCTATGTTGAACTAAGGGGGATTTACAAACTTTTAATTAACCTACAATGTTTGTAAGCATGAGATTATACTATAATATTACAGTCAAGCTTTGAAATTTCTGGTGAAATTTCGATAGTAACTACTACTTTAGGAACTTATCGTGATACCTTTTTGCACATTTACGTTTTTGTGCCCACCGCAAAGAAATTATCACGCGTGTAATTTTGCATGTCTGTTTGTTGTTTTCTTTGCTTTAAATCCCAAAACGTTCGCTCAATCAATACTTCGATTTCATCATAATTCTATACCAGTAACATTTGTCATTTTTCTGATCACTATTCCCTCGCTAATTGACGTCATCATAACTTCCTAGTCTTGATAAATTGGTTTTCGGTTCTTCATTGTTCCCTTCCATTCCGATGAAATATATTCATAGAAGAAAATAATTGAATGAGATTCCAGCTGAATTTCGTTTGTTATTTGTACGAAAGTCCAGAAAAATACGAGTGGGGAATACAAGAGTGCCGATATGTATACGAAATGGCCACTGTTTTTGTTTTCAAAAATGGAAAAGTTTATTTTCAAATATTCCTTTGCGTTTCTATGACTACTGTATTCAATCCCTTTTATAATATTTCACAATGATGACGAGAGTTTTGCATTTGTTTTTATATAATTGGTAAAATTAATGCAATAGTGAACTTTGATCATATAATCATATTGACTTATAAATCCATATATGTAGCATAGTAGGTACAATAGTAGACAGAAAGAAAGAATTAGTCCGGCAAAGAATCGCGATAGCGTATGAGAATATTAGTTATTTCACAAGTCTGGTGGTATAACGGTGGTAGAACCAGTTTAGTTCGCACGGGAAAGTACCACGGCCACACCTATTTCTAGCGTGAAGCAGTTCTTGCGTTTCGATGGAAGGGTGGGGTTGCCGACACACTTTTATATGAAGCGACCATCATAGTCCTCGGGAGTAGCAACGCATCTGTGATTGATTTCAGATAGACCCATGTTCTGTATGAAGTTGATTACAGATATCCATGGGCGGCAGTAACCACTTAACATTAGGTGGACTGCAAGCTCGTTTGCCATTTTAGTCAGATAAAACAAAGTTTGTAGTCAGATATATTAGGTTTATTGTTATAAAACTAAAAGGCTTCTTTATTTACTTGATTACTTAGAGAACATGTTACTTAAATGAAGCGAATAAGTTTTCAGGCATGAATATGACCTTTTAGTGAAACCAACTGCAGGTAATTTATGCAGCTACAGACCAGCACGCAATCGCCATCTGTTGAATTGGTATGCCGTAGTTAATGAAAATTACATTTGCATAACCTAAGCAAAATATTCGTATGCAGCCTAAAGCCTTTTTGTACCGTGGCAATGCAACAAAAAAATCACAAGGAATATTTGCTTCTATAATAATAAAAAAAACAATCACAACAAGATGGAGATTGTATTTTTTAACTCATTATTGGGGTATCTACCAATTAACTGTTTGTATTCCATTTGGTAGAAGTGCAGTTAGTTCTAGTTTTAAGTAGTTCTTACGTTCCTGTGTTAGGATTGCCGGTTCTTTATATGAGATAATATTGTTAAATGAGGCGACCATCTTAGTCCTCGGGACGAGCACCACACGTGCGACTGACTTCAGATAGAACCCCTGTTTTATGTTATCGTTAATCCATTATATCATCGTCAACCTATTATTGTCACACTGGTGGGCACGGGTCTTCTCTCGGAATAAGAGAGTTTTAGGCAATAGTCTTCCGCGCTGGCCAAGTGCGAATTGGTGGACTTCACACACCTCCGAGAACTTTTTTTTTAAAAAGAACTCTTGGGTGTGTAGGTTTCCTCAAGATGTTTTCCTTCTCCAATCTGTGACAATTAATTTCTAATACGCACATAAATCAGTGGTGCGTGCCTCCTGGCTTTGAACCTCGGATCTCCCGATTGAGAGGGCAAGTTTCAACCATTAGGCTATCACTGCTCTGTTTTATATATAGTTGCATAAAGATAGCCACGGGCGGCAGTAGCTACTTAAAATTAGATGGATTGCATCCTTGTTTGCTACTTCAATTTCATAAGAAACATTCTTCATGCCAGTAATCACTAATTAAAAATATCAGGCAATAATGATTTCTGATAACAAATAATTGTAGCATTATTTTTCGGTAACCAGAAAGTATAACCAGATATCATAATTATAAAATACTATGTCTAAATGTTTTATTTTATGTAGCAGTATTACAAACTTATTATTGTTCAAAGTTATTAAAAATACGTTAAGTTCAACGGAAATTTAACGTGACAACTTTATCACAAATTCTTGAAATAGAACGCCCACCATTCTTTTCTATTTTCTCTTTCGGCCATTTTGTTGTGCAAAGTTTTGACAGCGGTTTTATTACTTTAAGCGTAGCACAAAAAGTTCCATTCAAAATCAAGTGAAAAGTTCGGTAGAGTGTCGAAAACTAACTGAATATGCAGTTTTTAGTGAACTTCTCTTTAATTTATTTAAGAATCACTTATTATCCTCGTTTAAGCAAAAGGAGCACAGGTCCCCCCCCCCCCCCCCCCCCCCAGGTGGACCGACGACCTGAAGACAGTGGGAAACCGTTCACAAGGCACAGGACCAGTTGCAGGGACGTCATTTAGGGGAGGCCTATGTCCAGCAGTGGACTTCAAAGGGCTGATGGATGGATGGATGTTATCCTAGTGTCTTTTAATAAAATTACAGTAGCAAACGAACTGTCATACTATCCATCCACCAGCCATTTGGACTCGCGTTGTAGTGCGGGTACCAAACTGGTCTGCTACGCAGTGGGTCCCGGGTGCGATACTCGGACAGACAGTATCTGAGAGTTTAGTTTCGTTTAGTTTTTTATTTTTGTTTTGGATCTGGGTGTTTGTGTATTCGTCTTTGTGTGTGTCCATGGCACCCACATCATAGGACTGAATCCTACTATGCGGATAGCCGCATAGTAAGATTTTGTCCCACTCACTTTTATCATTTTTGTCACACTCATAGGAGTGTAGATAGCGTTTGGAGGCCTGTTACTTGATATAGGTCCCACAGAGATTCTTGCCAATAATCACCACCCGGGTTGCGTGTATGTGACTATAGTAGGTGACAATAGTAAATTCGCTGGGGGCGTATATGTAGCAAGTAAGATTGTAGATTTTTTTTGTGTTTCGACTTCAATAGCCACCCCTGAACGCCACATATTCAAAAATTAACAACGTATGAATGTACTGTATTTTGGTTTATGTAAATTGATGTAAATAATGAACTAGTTTAGTGGTGTTAACTCAAATTAAAATACATTACATTACATGCTAGATTCAGGTGTACGCGAGTCGGTAATAACAGTGACATTTATGAAAACTGTAATAATTTTCGTTTGTTTTATATTATTTTAGTAATTATATTATTATTTATTTTAGTATTTTTTGCCATTTAAATAGTATTGTGTTAAATAATATGTATGTAACTTAAACTAACGCATTAGGTTATCCTGCAAAGTTAGTTTGTAAGATTATGTAAAAAATAAATAATAAGATTGTATTATACGGACATGTACCTATTTTTGTCTCTAAAAATCGTAATGATCCTACATCTGATTAATATAGTTACTTTTTCACATAGATAGAATTGTTATAGTACCTCATTAGGCCTGTAGCGTAAAACCGAACGCCCGTTGTGACGTCACGCGCGGTTAATACTCAATTTCTATTATTACGAGCCAGCGCGCGACACGTCAGATCCAATAAACTGTGCACGCTAAGTTGCGGAAAGCAAAATATTGGCATTATGTGGAAAAACCGCTGAATTTCCGAAAATAAACACCACATTTTACCAGCTTTAATTAAAGCAAAGGTAACACGTGTATTCGGAATGATGTTTATATGTTAACTAAACTAAAAGATTAGGTATCTTTTACACATCATGTGTTAGAAAATGTTTGTTTTTGTATCGGAATAGTTTGTGAAAGTACTTATTTTATAGGTACTTATTATTTCGTTGGTTAGTGTTATTAAAATGTGGTAGAACCAGCGTAGTTCGACCGGGGAAGTACCACCGCCACACCTATTTCTAGCGTGAAGCATTTCTTGCGTTCCGATAGAAGGGTGTGGTTGCCGGCACACTTTCACATGAGGCGACCATCATAGTCCTCGGAAATAGCAACGCATCTGTGATTGACTTCAGATGGAACCCATGTTCTGCATGTGGTTGATTGCAGGTGTCCATGAGTGGCAGTGACCACTTACCATCAGGTGGACTGCATGCTCGTTTGCTACTTCAGTTAGATAAAAAAAAACCTATAATTGTTACCAACATATCCAATAATGTTAATAAAAGTCAGAGTTTTATTAAAGTAAATACCTATTAAGGCAATTGTAAGGTTGTATGCGTAATTTTGCGAACATCCAGCGCTCTCGAACGAAAGCCTCTGAATACGTAATTAAGCGTAACTGTTTAACTATTCTTGGCCGATGTATTTTATTAACTTTTTTATATAAAAGAAGGCAGCAGACACGAAACCCAATTAATGATATTAAATTATGCTCTGCTATTATTTTTTGTAGGGAAATACGTTGCGATCGTCTTAGTCCTCTAGCAACGAATTTGTCATCGAACCACTATTATTTACGAAGTGCTTTGTGATTATTCTATTAATTTATAATTATTTATCAACTAACGAACCAAAATTAAAATATTGTCGACAATAGGAAGAAATGAACATGACGCTTGTTCTTAATTTGTTGTACACAGTGTAAATATTTTTAAAACGACAACAAATTTGGTGATATATTTCAAAAGAGTTTTACTACTTTAAATTCAATTGTTGACGTAACTTTAACGTTTGTAAGCTCTTATAACACCAGGTTAAAATAATAGATTGAATCGGTAAATAATTGGGCTTAGCGTCGTTACCGGGAATTGGTCCGTATATCAACCGGGACATTGGACTAATTGCAATCTCCGATATAGATAAGGTAAAGACAAAGAGTAATTTGGTGAAATTTATCATAGAAATAAAGCCGTGAAAGGATTCGGTTGCATTTATACGTAAGATGAGAGTTTTAGGTAGAACCTAGGTAGGATATCTAAGCTTTGGGTCGCGGAATATGATCATAAAGTGTGTCAAAAATAACATTTTCCTTAAAATATAGTTTGATAAACAGTGTTATATCACATTCTTGTTAATTTTCACGAAGTTGTTACGAAACGAAATATGTTGCTCGTTAAAAGGAAGTAATTTAATGAGATTTGCTAACCGGATGCGTTGTTGCTATTTTTAATTGCTCATCTGTTTCAGAACACATAAAATAGATCGCAAAAAATTCATAAAAGTATTTTGGCAAAGGGAGATCTCCCAACAGGTGAGGTGATCATACCTGGAGAGCGGCCGTGCTCCAACAGTAGTTGTTCGGAACTTGTATATATGCGGGGTATTGAGAATACTTCGATAGAGTGTTTCCGAATACTAGTAGCGCCACCTCTTGACGAGTTGCGGGAGGTCGCCACAGGATAATGCAACAAATTTTGATGTTTATTTAGAGCCGTTAAGCTGACTTAGTTAATGTAGCAGGATGGTTAATTCAGCTGCACTAACTAAAGTTCCGAAACTCCTCGTAGAAATTTCTCAAAACAATCATTGTTAAAGTTTTCGCACATACGTTTTCACGTTTACGTTTTTGTTTTCGGCTTTACCTTGCAACGTAATGATGAGGGAAAACATAAAGCAATACAATGGTTTAGAGGAAATGTTTTTAACTACTACTTAAGTACTAAGGTACTGATTGTTCAGCGCTTCGTTCGCTCGGAATACCTGCTACCTTCGTGGCCTCATTTCATACTTTATTTACATTTGTTTCTAAAACAAACTCATAGCCCCCACAGTAGGATTTTCTCCTGTTTCGTGGGTGCCATGGACACACACAACGACGAATTCACAAACACACTGACCCAGAACAAAAGTCTAAACTCATCATTCAGATACCTGTCTGGCCGGGAATCGAACCCGGGACCCACTGCGCGTTAGTCCGGTATGGTAACCGCTCGGCCACGCGGGTCGTCTAAACATATATCCTATAAGTATGTCGGCTTGATCTCAGATGTCGCTGTCGCAACGCGCTATGGCGGAGCAGTAATAATGTACGAAAAGCTTTGTGTGTATTTTTATATACTGAAATTTATTTTATTTATTTGTCGTGTGATACACCATGGTGTCAAATATTACAAGTAAAACAGTTATGACATTATTTTCATTTCTGACTAGCAGTTCCCGCGGTTTCACTCGCGTTTATAAATATATATATTTTTAGGAATCAGAATAAAAAAGGGTTTAAAGAATGACATTTATTAACTTAAATATTTTTAAACAAAATAATCTGAACTGACAAACACTATTAAACTAAAAATTTACTATAATGGTAAACACCAAATTTATAACCAGAATCGGGCAGAGTAGCTACCGCGCGGGATAAATTATTATAAAGACTGGATTTTATAACGGGTGCGTCTCCCTTTATATAGACAGCCGGTGACGTGATTTCATTTTTTCATCGGCTGACATCTATCAATATATATATAGCCTAAAGCCTTCCTCGATAAATGATCTATTTAACATAAGAACAACTTTTCAATTCGAACCAGTAGTAGTTCCTGAGATTAGCGCGTTCAAACTAACAAACAAACTCTTCAGCTTTATAATATTAGTATAGATAAATGATAGTAATAATGATTATGAAAGACTACGATGATTTTCTATTCATTGAAACACGGATCTTATTCCCATTACTGCAAGCAAACCAACACCAAATGGATAATCGATCGCCATCACTAGCATACACTGTTTTAAATATCGTGAATCTCATGTTTATTATATAACAGGAAATGATTGTTATGCGCCGAGGGGAATTGATAGCTTGCGAATATAATACATCCTCTCGTAATATATACACTCTCTATAACACAATCTTTCCAATAACAACGAAATCTTAGAAACGTTTAACAATTCAAATCATCTTCTGGGAAACTATGCTGATTTATTTTAACAGATGTTCCATAACAATTCCTCAATTGTGTTCCATAACAATTCCTCAATTGTGTTAAAATGATATCAGTCTATTTTTCTTGGAATGAGTAATAAAGGAACGGTGATTGGTTAAGCTGATGTGACATAATATTGTTACTTTGTTATGTACCTATTTGATTGATTGTCAAAAACAATTTTTTCGACACGGCCTAATGCTCATATTACTTGACATTTCATATGTTCGGTGCCATATAATTTCTATTTATAGTATTTTATAGTTGTGCTACATTGTTTAAATGCCGTTGTAATAGTTCCAACCAATTATTGTCCCACTGCTGGACACGGGTCTTCTCTCAGAATGAAAGAGTTTCAGGTCATAGTCCACCGCGCTGGCCAAGTGCGAATTAGCGGTAATTAAAGTAAAGTAACTGAAATATTAATTCTTTACGTGATGAATAACAACAATTTGTATCGTCTTTTGAAGTCTCGTTGTTAAAATGATATAAAGCGTAATCTTTAACGTAATCTTTGTTATAGTAATAAAATTAGCCAACTTCAGTTTGTACGTAAGAATAACTCACAACATCTCTGTGCTAAGCGTTTCAAGTGTGCAACGTCGCTTCCTGTAAACCGATTTAGGTCAGTATCAAATGCAGCAAGCGAAACACTAAATATGTTGGACATAAATACGAATCTAAGCTGTCGGGGAATGTCGCCGCTGCGAACGCTCCAAGTTCGGGCTTAAGCTTAAATCGACCACTAAGTTTTAGTTGTGGCTTTGCCGCCCTCTCGAAGATTAAGCGGTTGCCTGTAATACCAATATGTGTGAAATACATTTTGGTAGGCAATCTATATTTTAATACGTGAAGCAAAAACTTGTGATTCTTTTTTAATATAGTTGCCGCGGACGGAGGAGTATGAAATTACGAACGGTTATAGTTGATGTAAAGAAGGATTATGCAATGCTAATATTTTTTTCAAATAATGCATAAAACATACATAAAATCAACTAAAAACACATTACACACACTACTTTGCATTTGACACAAACACATACATAATAAACGAAATAGAACATTCAATGTCTTACTATGCAAACACATAATGTCAAAAATGTCAGATGTCTTTGTCAAAATACCTGCTATTGCTTTTAGCGGATGCATTCAGAATAACTTGAAAATTATTACAATTTATTTGAACCTGAAAAATGTTCGTGCTACTAAGGACAATATAAAATTTATTTTTTTAATTTAAATTACGGCGAATTTCGACCGTTGCGGTAGGTGACTAGTTAAATGAAATGCACTTTAAGAACTAGGCCCTGCCGCGGGTTTCGGTGCATTGATAAAGATGAATAAAAAAGTGATTTATAAATGATTAAATGATTTATGCTATAGTCTTCTATATTTGTTAATATGCAGAAAAACAATTAACCCGTTATTTTCATTTTTGTTAAAGCCCGTACAAAAAAATATCATTTTTTAATATTAATGTATTTTTACGGCATAAGTAAGTAAAGATAGAAAACAAGCTATATGACATGGACAAATCCTCTGGAGTTACAATTAAAATTCTAAGAACTATGTTTTTTATTTCATTTTTCATTGTCCACCAATTCGCACTTGACCAGCGCGGTGGACTATGGCCTAAACTCTCTCATTCTGAGAGAAGACCCGTGCCCAGCAGTGGGACAATAATGGGTTGACGAGAGAGATTTCATTTTTATTTAAACGCTGAAGTTTGCTTTGCACATTTAGTTAGCTAAGTGCCTATAAGTTAAGGCTTCGAGAATGTAATACATTAGGCTTTAGTAAAACACATTGCATGTTAATTTATGCACCTACCGTCACGCAATCATCTGTTGAGTTGGTATTTGTGGCTGCAGGTAATGAAAAATAGCTTTTGTGATAGCGTTGTATGAACATTTTTACTAGATTACGTAACGAAAATTTTCTATGAATTCGTAAATGACGGTGGTCATAAGTGGCGGAGCGGTTACCATACCGGTCTGACGCACAGTGGGTTCCGGGTTCGATTCCCGGCCAGACAGGTAGCAGAATGATGAGTTTAGATACATGTTCTGGGCCTGGTGGTCAGGAGAACATTACATTTATTGCTACATATATGTTTTGATAATACTTTCATGTATAAGTAAGTTCCACTAGAACATTAGATGGCAGACATTTTTTTTGTTACATTGTTCTATTAGAAGAAAGCATTTTAGCAGAATTTGTAGCTGGCAAACAAATATAACAAGGCACTCTAACATCATTTTAGCGGGTTTAAAGATTTTGTTATTTTTATTTCTGCTTTATTAAAACGGGTACCAATAGGGTAACAATAGTTGTCATAATAGGTGGTATATGAAGATATCCAGATACGTACCTAATATGGAAATATTGTTAATAGATTTTTTTATATATAAGATTGAAGCAGCAAACGAGCATGCATTCCACCTGATTGTAGTCACTGCCACCCATTGACATCTGTAAGCAACTTCACATAGAATATGGGTTCCATCTGAAGACAATCACAGATGAGTTGCTACTCCCGAGGACTAAGACGGTCGCTTCGCCATAAAAGTATGCTGGCATCACAGAATTCATAACTGTTGCAAAGTTACCTATAAACATTTAAAAACAGTCACTATAACATTTTTAGTTGCTCAAATCGTCTTTCAGAAATGTATGTATGAATAAATACTATGGATATAAAAGGTGGCATATGAACAAATTTTATTCAAGTATGTTACAGGAACACATTGTTGGCCGGATTCTTGGCTCGTGCAGTGACATGAAATTTTTACAAAGCAACATTTTAAAGCTTACTGTATTTTTAGTTGTTTTTTGTGTTTTATATTACAAAATGTTATACTAACGAGTATATTTGGTGCTGAAGAGGTAAATTCGTAATAATATAAAAAATAATAATAGGAATAAAAAGCATAATATATAACTATTCGTAATATGTATTCCATAGGTTAGCATTGAAATTACACGTTTAGTTCTTATATATTACCTTTATTTTACATAGTTATCTAATATATAAAATTCTCGTGTCACAGTTTTTGTTGCCATACTCCTCCGAAACGGCTTGACCGCTTTTTACAAAATTTTATATGCTTATTCAGTAGGTCTGAGAATCGGCCAACATCTATTTTTCACACCTCTCAAGGGTTGTCCACCCTTAACATTTATTTTTTATTTTTTATATAGCAAAACAACGTTTGTCAGGACAGCTAGTACCTATGCCTATAAATTTAAAACGGACGTCACACACTGACCGATAATGTTTTGAATTCTATACTCATAGTTTGGTAATTTTGATCAATGAATTACAAGTTTAAAATATAAATTCAAGGTTAACAGCCAAAATCCGTTTAAAATTTAAGTAGGAGCAACTGAACAACTTATAGCAGGAAATGAAGGTCACGCGCTGACGCCACACACCTTTTATACCACTATTATAAGCAAAGGCGCGATATGTCAAATTCAATTAATAGTATAGTAGTCTCGTTACATTTTGTAAACATTCGTGTACAATTATAATATACTAGCTGACCCAGTGAACTTTATTCCGCTTAAAAGTCAAAAATTTAAAATTATTAGAGTTTCTCCATTATATTACACATGTTTTATACATAAAAACCTTGCTCTTAAATCACTCTATCTATTTAAAAAACTTCATTAAAATCCGTAGCGTAGTTTTAAAAATTAAAGCATACGTAGGGACAGACAGCGGGAAGCGGCTTTGTTTTATACTATGTAGTGAAGCGAATGAAACAGTGTAGTGAAACTCGATCACTGTATTTGTAAACAAACGCACGTTAATTAATAGTCGGGTGGTTTTAATTCATGGGTTTACCAAATTTAAAACTTTTATTTTATTTCTAAGCAATTCATTTATGAAACGCAAACTCCACAAGGCTTTAAGAGAGTTTTCAAACAAAACTTGATATTGTACGCTGACTGTATGCAGACTCTCTATGAGCTTTGTAATAAGCGCAAAATTACTAACAATAAAAAAACGCTTTCTACACTCATAGCCCCACAGTAGGATTTTATGCTGTGTCGTGAGTGTCATAGACACACACAAAGACGAATACACAAACACCCAGACCCAGAACAAGAATCTAAACTCATCATTCAGATACCTTTCTGGCCGGGAATCGAACCCGGGACCCACTGCGTGTTACACCGTTATGTTACCGCTGCGCCACGCGGGTCAAAACAATACGGGTAGCGTATTTGATTACGCATGGCGTGGTGGCATATTGTCTGTTCGGTGTGAACAAAAGTTAAATATGATGGGATTTATTTCAGCAGCAGTCCTTGAACTTTAATGGAAGAGTGTGGTTGCCAACTCACTTTTATATGAGTCGACCATCTTAGTCCTCAGGACTAGGAACGCATCTATGATTGACTCTAAAAGAAACATATATATATGAAGTTGCTTACAGACGTCCATAGATAGCAGTTACCACTTGCCAGTAGGTGGACAGCATGACCGTTTGCTACTTGGATCTTATAAAACACAAAAAAAGATAAGTATTAAACTGCGTAGGCTAGCTCGTAGCCAGGGACCCAAAGGTGTGGTTTGAACATTACCTAATACTAGATCATTATTATGAGCGAACACGAGATATGTCAGATTTGATATTTTGTAATGCAGTTTCAAGGTATTGACACGTTTAAGACCTCAATTTAAATATAATATCACGATTAATTTACGTTTTTAAAAGAAACCATTCCACTTTCGTTTATGTATTAACATCAAGCGCTAATAATATCCGTTCGCTTAGTTAAATAGAATAAATTTAGAACCGTCATTTTACATTAAAAGCCACAATTAATTTACAATTATAATAGCGATTCAACCTTCGTAGCGTGAAACGTCATGCGCGGACGCCATACACCTGTAATACCCGAGCACTACTGCGAGCGACTTGTCACATTCAATTATTACGACTAGTGCCATATAGAGGGGATTTTGTTAAGTGAATTGTATTTAGAACCTTCATTTTGTATTTACAGCTATTGAATTACATATTAGAAGTAATCATGCATCTTCGACACGTGAATGACCGTCTGTTATAATATAATCGAAATTTTCGAAGCCTACCACCAGTGTAGTTCGACCGGGGAGGTACCACCGCCACACCTATTTCTAGCGTGAAACATTTCTTGTGTTTCGATGGAAGGGTGTGGTTTCTGGCACACTTTTATATGAGGCCACCATCCTAGTTCTCGGGAGTAGCAACGCATCTGTGATTGACTTCAGATAGAACCCATGTTCTGTGCGATGTTGATTACAGGTGTCTATGAGCGGCAGTGACCACTAACCATCAGGTGGACTGCATGCTCGTTTGCTACTTCAGTCAGATAAAAAAAAATCAATCGTTTTTTTCGATTAGCGCACCACTAATATTTGTACATGTTTCGTGCTTAATTTGTGTCCATATATATGCACACACTCTTTTTAAGTTATCAAAATAGCGTATTATGACTGTTTTAGAAAAGCGACGGACAATGCAGTTAACTCTGAATTGATTTGGAAACAATAAGTAGTATTATTTTACCCTTTTATTGAAACTTTTATATTTCAACACATCATATTAAAATAATTATTTTGAAGCAACTGATCGTAAATAGCCTGAAAGCATCGGTAACGCGCTGACGTCATAAACCTATAAACCCGATAATAATTACTACGAGCCAGTGAGCGACAAGTCAAATTTAATTAATAGGGTGGTTTATAAATAGTTGCTAATGATCCTTTTTGAAGTGAAACTTCTTTAGGCGCATGATGGTAAATTTTTTACAGATGAAACGTCACGCCGGTATGCAACGGAAGTGTCGGAAAAGAGAGAGAGAGAGTGATCGAGACCGATTGAGAGAGAGTAAGACAGGGCGAACGTAGCATGAGCAACTAGCCGTGGAGTGAGAGTAGGGAGCAAGCGAGTGAGAAAGATTGAGAGAAAAAGTGAGACAGAGCGAACGTCGTATCACGCCTTTTTCCCTTCCTCTTAATCTTGGAAATTTAAAGTTTTTAGATTTGTATAAATATAAACAAGATTTATAAATTAGTTCGCCAAAGAAGTTTCACTTCTGACATGTGTACTTTGTACGCACGCATGTTTTTTTATTATTACTCTTTGGAGTAAATGTAAAGGCGCCTTAGTGTTACTCTTCCAAAGGCATCACTGTTGGGTGCATTTATTTCTATCTAATAGCTTTGGTGTTACTAGTTTTAGTTTCAAGGCTGTGGTAAGGGAGAGCTTAACTTATGTGAGACATTTCAACTTAGTCTTTCTTATCGGAAAGATTTCAATTTTGCCTGAAGTTGATTATGATGCCCATGGACGCAATGTTTGTTTCCTACCATAAAGGGATCTGCGTAACATAGTGGTTAAAATACCGGTCTACTACCCAGAAATTAATAGTTAAACTCGAACTAGACAATCTGATTTCTAAACACATACTAAACCTAGATTATTGTTCTCAGTCTCGAATTTATTACCGTTATGTGTGGTCATTAGATAAATTATATCATATCCTAGTAGCATTGAGCTCTGAGAACATTATTATTGTATTTATTTTTTACAAGTTTAAAGTACGATCATGCAATCCACCTGATGGTAATTGGTCACTGCCGCCCATGGATGTGATGAACAAGGTTTGTATCTAAAGTCAGTCACAGATGAGTAGCTACTATCAAAGACTAAGTTGATGGCCTCAAATAAAAATGAGAAAAAACACCTTTCCACCGAAACGCAAGAAATAGGTGGTGATGCTTCCCCAGCTGAATCGCAAGCTTTCTACCACCTTAAAGTATGATATATTGAATAATATTTTCTATTACCTACTGTTTATTTTCTCATTTAATCGCATTATTCAATATCTGTTTATAAAACCCTTACATAAGTCAATAAAGAAGCACTTGAACTCAACTTCCTGTTATTTCGACACTCATCGTAATTTAACATTCTGAGTGATTTTAATAAATAAAGATCAAAAATCAAGATAAATATTCATGATCCTCGTAAGCGGGTTTTATGTAAACAACAAAATTTTCCGCTTGATTTAATATAATATGCTTTTTGGAAGATTTATGACAGCAAATTTGTTTCGGAAAAAGGAATGATAATTTACCCCATACATTAAAGATACTTCTTAACAAATTTTATCATAACTTAAGAAATACCGCGCAATGTTTCGAGACATATTTTAAAAGTTAGTATTTAAATTAAGTCTTTGTAGCTACATTTTTTCAAAGGCTGAGCCGAAAAAATCAGCAAGTTAAGTCAGTGAAAGTATATTATTATTATTCATTAGGATATTATTACTTATTATTAGTGCAAATGAAAATAATACTATGAAACGCCATAATATATAGTGATGCAAACTAGAATCTCTTCACAAGTAACCTCGATTTGGGTAACTTTGAACATTTTTTACAATATTTGTGATATTATAATCTGTTTTATATTTATTGCACCTTGTTTTTATTAAATGAATAGTGTCCTTTTTAGCTGGTTTATTAATCTAACACAATAAATTTACGGAGAAAACAATTAAACTATCCACAATTACCCCTAAAACTCAAATTCAAAGTTATCCTTAGTTTTGGGTAACTTTGAATATAATTTTTTGAGGACATAAAATCCGTCATTCATTGAATATTTTAAGGTCTGAATAAAATTAATTAACATATTTTTGTTAATTAAAACCAAATCTATAAAAAATACATTTATTTTGATATATAAATACAATAGACAACTTGGTCTTGCCATATGAATCAAGGTCGATGAATTTGGTGGTAAAATAAGATACTAGTTTTTTTTTTTATTATTTATTCCATCCATCCATAGGATGGACGGAACATCGGGTACCTTTGGAAGGTTTCCCCCTCGAAAACAAAAAAAAAAAGGATGGACGGAACATGGACATAACATAGGCCTCCCCTAAATGGCGCCACTCCAACCGGTCCTGTGTCCTCTGAATCCAACGGTTTCCCGCTGTCTTCTTCAGGTCACCGGTCCATCTGGTAGGGGGGCGACCGGTACTCCTTTTGCCTAAACATGGTCGCCACTCGAGGACCTTTCTTCCCCATCGGTTATCGGTCCTACGAGCGATGTGGCGGCCCATTGCCACTTCAGCCTGCTAATTTTGAGAGCTATGTCGGTAACCTTCGTTCGTCTAAGGATTTCATCGTTGCGAATCATGTCTCGTAGCGAAATTCGGAGCATAACCCTCTCCATAGCACGCTGAGCGACCCTGAGCCTCCGAAAAAAATATTTTTTTATGATACAGGTAACTTTGAACCGTTCAAAGTTACCCGTATTACATCCAATTTCGACATCGTCAAAAGTTTAACAGTTTTACGCAAAATTCAACATGGGATACGGATAGTACAGTTTCAAAATAATAATATACAATATACATTTTAAAGATAAACACCAAAACATACCATGTTTACGGTAAGTTTTATATTATAATTGCTATTTCAAAACGGAGCATCAAACACTTGCAACAACTTCTCTACGGAAAAGGCGGTATTTTTTTAAATTATGACATTGATAGGTACCTTTTTTCACTTTCATTGCTTTAAACAACATTTTGGCGATCAATTTTACGCAGGTACGATATTGAAATAACACGAAGTTTCCATGTAATAAATTAATATATTTTTTTCACAACTTTGTTCAAAGTTACACCGCTGTTCAATGTTACCCAAATTGATTGTAGTTATATTAATTATCATTTTCAAGACCATTTCTGTAGCTTAAAATTTAATTAAATCGTTAATTAAAGACATTAGCGCTCTACTTAGGCATCCAAATACTTTATAGCTATTGGGTTGTATATAATTAAAATTTGAGTAGTTTTTGATAGGTTATTACATGTAAAACTTATATTTTCGTAGTATTTCTCTAACGGTTAATTAAATAATAGATATATACTCCCATCCCTCCATCCATCAACCTTTTGATGTCCACTGCTGAACATAGGCCTCCCCTAAATGGCGTCACTCCTACCGGTCCTGTGCCCTCTGAATCCAACGGTTTCCCGCTGTCTTTTTCAGGTCATCGGTCCATCTGGTAGGGGGGGCGACCTGTACTCCTTTTGCCTAAACGTGGTCGCCACTCGAGGACCTTTCTTCCCCATCGGTTATCAGTCCTACGAGCGATGTGGGCCGTCCCATTGCCACTTCAGCCTATATAAGATAATACTGAGTTAATAAGATATATACTGAGTTCATGTACTTTATTATACATTTTTAAAGTTAAATATTTCTACAAAATGAAAGAACATTTTTGTACCTTGAAAATATAATATTAAATATGCATTATCTTATAACGCTTCATTGAAAACACGACTCATTTAATTTTAATGTACTTTTTACTTTTACTTACTTTGTGTTCTAAATAAGTTTACGTAACAGTTATAAATGGAAAATGAATTTTCAAAGGAAGAACTGAAGGAACTACTTTGAATAAGCAAGATATAAAGGGTTACCAACCAACAAGTAGCTTGCCGGGTACTGTTAAACTCATGACTACATTAGTTATAAACATCAATAAGAATCTATATAATGATTGTATTTAAATTGATCGTGCCATGTTATTATAAATATCATAAATCAATAGAAGTTACAATATAAATAAATATAAATGGTTATATAAATAAATATTATAAATGCATATATTTAATTTTATATAATATAATAGATTAATAGTAATGTTTTTGTCTCTGTGACGGTTTCCTTAACGCCTGCCGTTTTTAGTATAAAAGGGAGGATATTATCGTAATATGGATCATTCTAAACATTTTACAAGTGTAAGACGTTACTCTGCCCGAATGTATTCTGAATTGTATAAGTGTGAAATCGAGAGAATATAACAATGTTGTACATAATGTGTCGCTTACTTTGGCCATCCAATCCTACTTCTGGGACAAAAGTTACCTTTAAAATGGTAAATATGTTAATTTGTTACTGTTGTAAGATTTTTACTACACATAACAAATAACCGAAAATACGTAAGTAGCATTCAAAACATGATGTCGAAACTACATATCATGGAGTTCGCCAGCCGATATTGAAGGTAAAAACTTATTTCTTTTGTTGCTCAATAGTTCACACGTTTCGTGGTAAAGTCCGAGGGCTGTTATATTACTTTTAGGATCACAAAAGTTAGATGACAGCAACGTTATGAAATTTGTTACAGTTTTTGTGGTTTTAATGATTAGCTTTTAATCTTCACGTAGGGTACAACCCATTTGTCCCTGTAGCTCCGGGACCAAAATAGGACTATGGTGCCCTCTGCCTGTCGTAAGAGGCGAATAAAAGAGGCTTCCGGGGTTGCGGGCGAGAAGAGTGGGAGCTCGAACCGTCCGGACAAGCGACCCCGGGAAGGACGGCGGCATGTGTGGTTGCATGCTGCCGTAAAAACCAGTAGGTGCGGTGAGCAGTCACGCCCAACAAGGAAGAGCCCGATGGGGCACACGCTGAGGACACCGGCGGCGGTCAATTGGAGTTCACGGAGTCCTCTTCGCAGCGTCGAGGTCGGCCACCGGGGGGGTTTTAGTGCGGTAAGAATCCCACATAACCCGCGTCGCTCCCAAGCGAAAAATACAGGGTACAACCCATTATTGTCCCACTGTTAGGCACGGGTCTTCTCTCAAAATGTGAGAGTTTTAGGCCGTAGTTCAGCGCGCTGGCCAAAAGCGAATTGGTGGATCTTCATGTACAGTCATACAAATTGAAATCCCTGTTTTTAACTTAACTTATTCATCGAAAATAACTCAGTAGGTACCCATTACTTTGATTTGGCAAATATTAATAACAAAAACATTTTTTTTTGTAATTGTTGTCGGATTTCAACCATGACACTGAATATAAGAGTGTACGATTGTATGTGTGATACGAAAACATACACAAGAAGGTACCACTGTCACACCAATTTCTAGCAATTACTTCGTTTCGTTGGAACAGTAGAAAGGCCGTCATTTAAATTCAAGGAGTCCTCCCGGTTGACGACGCTTCTTTAAGTGAATTCATGTAGAAACCCCGTTCTATGTAGAATCAGTTATAAATATCCATGGGCAGCAGTGACCACTCACGGAACGTGGACTGTATACTTGTTTGCTACTAGATTGTATAAAGTAAGATATCAAAAACATTGTATACACTACAAGGAACACACATTCTATGTCTCAAATTTTTACGATAAGCGGTTAAAGCTGTGCGTTATCCATCAGTCAGACATTCTGAACAAAGCATTTAATATGTACTGTATAGATTAATACAATAATTTATTACGTTAAATATTATAAAATCAATGTACAACTAAATTAATTATTAAATAATATAAATAAGTATGTCATTTTTCACAATTTTATTGAAACTTTTGTTTATTATATTTTCCTCGTCTCTTAACCAAAACCCAGAAATAAATAATTCCATCCTGTCCGTCAATTCGTATGTTCGTAATTTTCTTTCCCTACGTGACTTATGAAATATAACCTCCATATTCGATAAGTCACGTAGAGATCCCGTAGCGCTCCCGTAGCTCTCCCGTAGCGTGTTCACACAAATTCGTAGCGTGAAAGCAAATGCCGTAGCGCGTTACATTTGTTACGTTCTACCATGAAAATATGTACACTTATTTAGGATAAAAATATTATGACATTATAAAGTAGGTCTCTCATAGAAGAGAATTTTCTAGGATCCTCTGGCTGTACCTCTAGTGTACATGTGCTATTACAAGTAGTACATGACTTTACTGTACTAAACTTGTAGCTTGAGCTTGTAGCTTGTAATAAAGGATGACTCCTTTAGACTTTAACCCCAGGTGAGCTATAATAATCATGGGAAGAGAGCATTACATTAATAGTTACGACTTTACTAAAGTTAGATATCGTTTAAGTCAAATTACGTCATTATGACGACCTTCGTGACGCGTTTGATTATTCACCTCTAAGGAGCAAAATATTAATAAGTAGTAAAATATCAATTTAGTTTCCATGTTAATTTGATTATTTGCTTTTACTTTTATAAGGTCTCTTAAACTCTTAATTGAGTTATTAGAAGTGTTTTAGTATGTTTCAGGAATATCATGGAATCGAACGTTTTAGCAATGTGTTGTTTTGAAAATTTCTCATATCTGTCTTAAAAGTAAGATTCTGAACTTGGTTCTCGCCTAAATAATTCTATTGTTTGAAATTAGACTTAACTCTATTGAGTTAACTATAAGTAATGTGATATTTTCTCCTCAAAAATACATTAAATTGGTTTCTTGTCAATTAAATTAAAATGCTCTATTTTTAATTATTTTATATAGTATTCATCATTCAAATACATAAATGGGTAGTAAGTCTAATGAAAAAAATTATAAATAATGTTAAATTTTCCCTCAAAAGCACTTTTGTTCAACTTTTATTTATGAAATTTAATTAAAAAAAGGTTCTATTTTTAATCACATATTCCGCTCCATTAAAATACATCCCGTATTATAGATCGCTCGTGTCGGCCGCGTGGCGTGAAACCGAGCGCCGTCGCGCGTGACGTCAGCGCGTTACATTCGAAATCTATTATTACGAGCCAACGCGACACGTCAGGTTCAATAAACATTTCAGTTTACACGCGGCAAACAAAGCTGGATTTTAAAGTTCAATGGAATTCTATTTCCAAATTCATTCTTTATTCCAAATTGCTATTCAATGTTGTGCCGTGACCTTTTTTATGTAATCTGAAACGAAACTATGACCTAATGTCGGTCAACGAATTCTAATCCGATAGACTGGGCTAATTTTACAAATAGAATTTTGTCGATATATGCTGCCTTCATCTTTTCGCTTATACATATATATAGAACCGTGACACTTAAGACTATGGGTAGGTATTTAATGGCGTGGGTGCTCAAATAAATGACAAATAAATAAAACTTACAACAAAGGTTTATCCAAAATAATTTTCAACTTGGTAAAACGCTTAAAATGTTCTGCTATAAAAGGGCTCGCCCGTATCTCTTGAGAAGTTAAAGGACGTAGATGTTGTTGAATAAATAAAAGAGGCGTCTACAAAAACAAACTTTTAAATGTTATGGGCGTATTTGAGCTGAATACAGCGCAGAATATTAATTTCCTTTTATAGATGAAATAAATAGAGAGTACATCTGTTATAGGATGTTGCTGAAACTTCAAATAGCAGTAGTAGCAATACCAGTGACTGAAAATAATTGTAGTGTTAATGAATTAGTGATTTAGTTAGTGTTTAAACAAAACACAATTATGCTAAGTTATTCGTTCTATGTAATTTCTATGGCGGTTTAACCGATTTTCAAGACTTTCTACCGAAGGTAGCCGATGTCGTAAGAGTAATTTAAATTATTTTTATGTAAAAATAGGGATCCGCGTAAAAAAGTTAAAACGAATGAACTCGAGCACTCCATGTGTGTCACCGTCGACGCTGGCCGACGCTGGTCGAAGTCAGTTGCTTCGATTTTATTTTAAATTGTATACAATTTCTGTACAGTGTGTATTTGGAAGATGTACGCACTTGTACGAGGTTTGCGCGCTCTTTCCTGCGGCGAATGTGCAAGATTTTTTTTATTTTTTTTTTATTTGACTGAAGTAGCAAACGAGCATGTAGTCCACCTGATGGTAAGTGGTCACTGCCGCCCATGGACATCTGTAATCAACCTCATACAGAACATGGGTTCCATCTGAAGTCAATCACAGATGCGTTGCTACTCCCGAGGACTATGATGTCCAATGATGCCTCATGTCAAAGTGTGACGGCAACCATACCCTTCTATCGAAACGCAAGAAATGCTTCTCACTAGAAGTAGGAGTGGCGGTGGTACTTCCCCGGTCGAACTACATTGGTTCTACCACCTTGAAAATGTGGAATAAGCTTCCTTTTGAGGTATTCCCGGAACGCTATGACATGGGGCTTACCAAGAAAGGTGCAAAAATAACTCTCCTTTAAAACCCGACGATGCATTGGCAACTCCTCTGATATTGCATCAATTTGTATAAGGTGACCGATCTGCAATATCATTAGGTCTCGTCAACCCATCATTGTCCCGCTGCTGGGCACGGGTTTTCTCTTAGAATGAGAGAGTTTAGGCCATAAACCATCGTGCTGACCAAGTGCGAATCGGTGGACTTCACACAACTCCGAGAACTTTTTGTAAAGAACTCTCGGGTGTGTAGGTTACCTCACGATGTATTCCTTCACCGAAAAGCAGTGTTAATTAATTTCTAATACGCACATAATTTTAGAAAAATTAGTGGCGTGACTGGGTTTGATTCTCGGACCTCCCGATCGGGAGGACAAGTTTCAACCATTAAGATATCACTGATCTATATAATATATATCATAATATATATAATGATATTATCAATAGGCAAAGATATAAAAAATTAAAATATTATCACGTTACATTTTTTTAAACAAGAGGTACAGGTATTAAATATGTACCTATAATATTACCATAGATCAATAACATTCCTTCCCATTTAACCTATACTGATATTGTTAATAGGGTTACACATTACGTAAGTGCATCGATAGGTGACGAAGCTCTCCACATAAATATTTAATTTAATGAACACCGCAACCATTTCCCGCGAACAATTTACAATTGTCTGTCCCGCTTTTGTTTCCGTTGCAATGAACCTCCCGCCCTACCTTGAATAAATCAACCGTCTTCTGTTAAATCAACTGTTATTCTCAGCGTTTCTGATACGCACAAAGGAATTTAATAAACGACAAGGATCATTATTATTTATTATTTAATTTTATGATGCGAAATGGGCAGATGCTTTTTACCCGACTGCGTATATCGTCAACCCATTATTGTCCCACTGCTGGGCACGGGTCTTCTCTCAGAATTAAAGTTTAGGCCATAGTCCACCGCGCTGACCAAGTGCGAATTGGTGGACAGTACCCGACAGCGTAAGGAGGGTAATATTTTTCGAGCGTATGTATGTATGCATGTTTGTATGTATCCATTTCTTTGGCACGCCCCAAACGACTCGACGGATTGTAATATATGACATGCCTATCATTTGAAACGCCTCAGTTGTGAAAGTTCTATATGAGGCGACCATCCTAGTCCTCGAGAGAACAACGCATCTGTGATTGACTTCAGATAGAACCCATGTTTAATAAAGTTGTTTACAGGTGTCCATGGGCGGCAGTGACCACTTACCATCAGGTGGATTGCATGCTCGTTTGCTACTTCAATTAGATAAAAAAGTGACATAGGCTATATATTTTTTCAATATGGCGCCTGCGGTGAAAGAAAAATGGGGGAGGGACAATTTTTAAGTATAACCTATAGCAATTTGGGTATCGAATGAAAGCTAGTATGTAGATCATTATAAATATAAATGTATTATAACACTTCTATACATGTTATTTTACTATATTGTAAACGCAGTCATATTTATTGGTTTGTGTATGTATACGATTTTATCTGCGTGAGTGTGTGTGTTTGAGAATGATTATGCGTGCCATCTGAAGGTAAGTAACAGCTCTTACCCAGAGATATCAATAATAACTCTTTCTACACTCATAGCCTCACACTAGGATTTTCTCCTGTGCCATGGGGTTCCATGGAGACATCATAAATCTAAAATCATCATTCAGATACCTGTCTGGCTGGGAATCGAACGCGGGACCCATTGAGCGTCACACCGGTAAGGTAAGCGCCCCCAACTCGGGTCGTCATAATAAACCCCAGACAGGATGAGAGTTCTGAGGTAGCTTATATGCATTTGATAACTCAGAGAACTAAATTGGGAAGCCTCAAAATATCTCTCTAATAATACGCCCTTCAAAGCACAACACAGAGTGCTTATTAAGGCTGTTCCTTTACATAATACGTCAAACCACAATAGGACCTATCTGCCGCGGTTCAGAGCCTTGAGTGTGCCAATTCTTTGGTTAATTTATTTGGTATGACATCATCAATCTGCCTGCCTGCTGGGTACGGGTCTCATTTAATTTTGAGATGGTCATTGCCACCCGCAGTCTACCTGGCCACGTGCTTATTGGTAGACTCTACACTATTAAGGCATTTTTTTCCAAAACAACTATTTTCCTTCACCCTAAATGAATAATAAATTCATTTATTATAATATTCTGAAAGTGGTAGAACCAGTGTAGTTCGACCGGGGAAGTACCACCGCCACACCTATTTGTAGCGTGAAGCATTTCTAGCGTTTCGATAGAAGGGTGTGGTTGCCGGCACACTTTTATATGAGGCGACCATCCTAGTTATCGGGAGTAGCAATGCATCTGTTATTGACTTCAGATAGAACCCATGTTCTATATGAAGTTGATATTCATATAATGATCAGTGATAGCCTAATGGTTCTATACATGATCTACTATTCTTTAAGTTACTTAAGTTTGCGTAGAAAGAGTTCCGGATTTGTCAATCCAGCTAATTTCCCTAAAGTTTTGAACGACTTAATTCCACGGAGACGTAAAGTTTGAAAGGTATCTTCAGGAAAGTGAATTAATTCGTTATTTACTTTTCAGTTAAACTCTATCCACGTGCTCCATGCTCTAAAAAAATATATAATGCAAATATTAATTCTATGCTCTAAATTAACATGTTCTATAGATTATTAATTAACGTTAGCTTATCGATAAGGCAATTGATAGACTTTATTTTTCAGCGGGTAGGTACTTACTTACGATAGGTCTATTTGTTTCGTCATACTGACGACATTTCGCCTTAGTTGTTGTTGTTGTACATGTTGTTCATGGCGAAACTGTGGAGATGTGGAGAAATAATTCTCAAGTATCAGTTGTAAAATAATGTCTTTTTTTATCTGACTGAAGTAGCAAACGAACATGCAGTCCACCTGATGGCCAGTGGTCACCGCCGCTCATAGACATCTGTAATCTACTTCATACAGAACATGGGTTTCATCTGAAGTCTATCACAGTTGCGTTGCTACTCCCGAGGACTATGATGGTCCTCTCATGTGAAATTGTTCCGGCAACCACACTATTCCTTCGAAACGCAAGAAATGCTTCACGCTAGAAATAGGTGTGGCGGTGTTACTTCCCCGGTCGAACTACACTGGTTCTACCACCTCTGTCTACTGTACATCTAGTACAATTTTTAGGGTCCCGTAACCAAAGGGTAGAAATAGGACTTTATAACTATTTTACTCTATACTCCGCTGTCTCCTGGACTCTATTGCTCTATACTCCGCTTTCCGTCTATCCGTCTGTCTATCCCCAGGCTTTATTACATGAACCGTGATGGCTTGAATTATTTTTTACAGATGATGTATTTCTATTGCCGCTAAAACAACAAATACTAAAAACAGAATAAAATATAAATTTAAGGAGTACTCTGATTCAACCAACGTATTTTTTTACTATCTTTACAGATGTACGAAACTCAAAGGTGGTAGAACCAGTGTAGTTCGACCGGGGAGGTACCACCGCCACACCTATTTCTAATATGAAGCATTCCTTGTGTTTCGCACTTTATATGAGGCGACCATCCGAGTCTTCGTGAGTAGCAACGCATCTGTGATTGTCTTCAGATAAAACCTATGTTCTATATAAGTTGTTTATAAAGGTCCACGGGCGGCAGTGACCACTTACCATCAGATGCACTGGATACTCGTTTGCTACTTCATTAATATAAAAAAAAAACCCATAGTGTACGAGTCCGACTCGCGCTTGACCGGTTTTATTTTTTTTCCAGTACCATATGTCGCATTATACATACGTTCTCCATCTTTACGTACTGATTTTGATTTATATAAATCTTATGGCTGGATAAACGAAAAATAATTTTATATTTGAAAAAAAATAACCATACAAACGAGTTTATCCTCTTCCTTGAATTAATGAACTCGGTACATTTAGTATATGAAAACGTAAAGGTCAGATTTCATGAATAAATTGAGTGACAAGAATTTAATCCAAAGTGCTTAGGAATCAATTTCAAAATATTTACCGAACGAGATGGTGTTGGTGTTTTTCTCCGAGTTTCCGTTTATAGCAAAAAAATTGGCCTTAATCCTATCCTCGAGAGCGAAGCAAGCCAAACGGGTAATCGATGGAGCTTTCACCCGAAATTTTACAAAATAAAAAAGGCCAAGTGTGAGTTGAACTCGGAAACGAAAAGTTCCCTATCATTATGTAAAGAAAAATAGAAAACAATCACGTTTGTTATACGGGAGAACTTCTTAAATCCATACTAATATTATAAATGTAAAAGTGTGTTTGTTTGTTCCTCTTTCACGTCGCCACAGAGCTATTTTATGATATGGTTTATATGCTGGGAGATAGGAGGGCGGAGAGCGACGTAAGCAACTTTTTACCGCGCTCTTTCATTTCCATGAGAGATATGTTTTGTTAATTGATACATATTTAGTAGTTCCAGACGATGTTAATAGATGGCGTTAGTAAAATTCACTCGCAAGTTCGGAATCACGCTATCAAATGCTAATGTTAATTCCCTGCGACCGTGCGGGCGAAGCCGCGGGTAAGAGCTATTTATATTCTTATTTTTGTTATAGCGGCAACAGATTTACATTATCTGTTAAAAAATCAACTATCTAGCTATCACGGTTCGTCAGATACAGCTTGGAGGCAGACAGACGGACAACGAAGTTGTTATACGGTCTCGTTTTTACCCTTTAGGTTCAGTATGGTTTTGAAGTTGGTAGAACCAGTGTAGTTCTACTGGGGAAGTACCACCGCCACACCTATTTCTAGCGTCAAGCATTTCTTGCGTTTTGATGGATGGCTGTGGTCAAATAAATTGTAATAATTTTCAAGTTATTTTGAACGCATCCGTTAAAGTAAAAAGAGGTTTAATTAGCTAAGTTGCATTAAAAAGCAATAGCGGGTATTTTGACAGAGATATCTGACATTTTGGACGTTATGTGTTTTCATATTAAGACATTAAATGTTCTATTTCGTTTGTTATGTATATGTCTGACTCAAATGCAAGTAATGTAATGTGTTTTTAGTTGATTTTATGTATGTTTATGAAAAAAATATTTACATTGCGCAATCCTTCTCTGCATCAACTATCGAATCACAAGTTTTTGCTTCACGTATTAATATAGATTTGAATTATGAAGTATATTATATGCGAAGCTTTACTTTGTTTTCAGTACTATTCCGTCTGCTTCCAAATAGGACGCTAAGTGAGTTTTAGGTTGGTGACAGAATGTCAGTGAGTACTTAATATCGACTCAACATTCTTGTTTACCGATGTCAATCTAAAATTGGCTCTTCGGTTTAGTAGACGTTTTGTGTCGAACAATAATCATATCAGTTCAATACTAAGGGACAAAGGGAACAAGGGCATAGATTAAGGAAGCATTTGGGCTAGTTAATCGTGTCTTTGGTCGATAGGGCGACTAAACATGCGATCCCTTGGTCCCCAGTAATGTAGGGTAGCCACGCTACTTGATATCTACACTGGCCGGAAATAGTAGCATAAGACCAGATAGTGCTTGTTGCGATTTTCTTGTGAGAAGAGATGTGCAGAAAAATAATTTTCCTTTTAGGTAAGAATCGATAAGCTTTAAATACCACTATTTTCAATGTAGGTACGTTATAAACTTACTGAAAATTTACGACTCTTAATGAATCCATGCGAAATTTTCGAAGTGGTCACTGAAAGTAAATTTTCTTTTCTTGTTAAGTAGATATTTGGGTGTGTCATAACATCATAACGAATAAAATTCGTATTCTCATCAGACTCAACACTCTCATTCTCAACAACATTCCCATCAGAGTCCATCATTTTGGGGCTTTTGTCACATTGGATTTACAACACTGTCACTTAGAACTGTCATCTATCATGTAGGTACTGTTATCAAAAAAAAAAACAAGTTTGCAATATTTTACTTTAATCGGCTCTACAAGCTTTTAGCTTGTAAAAAAATTTAAGGAATCGTAGCCTTTATCAGTAGTTATTGAAGTCAAGATACATAAAGATACGTCGAAGTGTAATTCTACTTATTTTTTTTTTCATAAAATTCACAGCTTCATATTTTGATAAATGGAAAATGAACTTAATATTTATCAAGTTCATTTTGCATTAGAGCAAAAGACAGATTTTCAACAGAAAAGAAAGAGGCATAAAATAGTATGCGCTTATGGATGCTCATAAAGATTAAAAAGATATTCATAGAAAAGAAGTATTAATAATAATAATAAATAAAATAATAAGAAGTAAATAATAATCTTCTTGACCCTACTACATTGTTGTTGTTGTCAACCCATTATTGTCCCACTGCTGGGCACGGGTCTTCTCTCAGAATGAGAGAGTATTAGGCCGTAGTCCACCGCGCTGGCCAAGTGCGAATTGGTGTACTACATTAAATGCATTAAATATAGAGATAAATTCTCATGATATAATCGAAATATGTTGCAAAGTTATACTGATATTTATTTGTCCGTAATTCTCATCAGATCATGGATTCAATACATAACGACATCGGGCGAGGGAAAATAATCGCGCTCTTAAAGACAGACGCTTTGTTAAATGAATGCCGTCGGATTCTTCAAGCAAATGAACTTTAGCTTAACTGACATCAAATTATCGCCAATTTATAACCCAGATAAGAACTGAATTGATTCCGAATTTGTTAATGTCAGGCAGTCTGAATTAATTTGGAGAAGTTTATTTGAATTCTTATTATGATTCTATTTTCTCTCCTTTCTCCCTTTTGTTTCGGACGTAACATATTAAATGAACATTATAAAGAGACTGTATAATACACAAAGGCACCAAGTGAATAAAGCGGCGATCTCTCCCGAATAACATTTTGCCTTAGCCAAAGGAAAAGATTTAAATATGTTAACCTTCTAATCACATATTTCGGCTTCCTAAGGTTATTTAAATAACAATACAACTTTACCCTGGAAAGAATGTTTGCTCTTTTTATAATTGTACTAGCTTTTGCCCGCGGCTTCGCTCGCGTGGAATTTAGTCTGCCACATAAAGTTTGCAAGGCGGTAGAGCAATGGTTCAACCAGGGAGGCATCACCGCCGCACCTATTTCTACCGTGAAGCAGTTATTGTGTTTCATTTGAAGGGTGTGCCTGTGCCTGCCGGCTCACTTTTATATGAGGCGATCATCATAGTCCTCGGGAGTAGCAACGCATCTGTAATTTACTTCAGATTGAACCCTTGCCCTACTTCCTAAGGCGATTAACATACGGTACCGCTCACTGCCACGGTAGGCGGTGAAGCGGGTTGTATTGGGGTCTAATCAATCCGTTGATGCCTCACAAACGTACACCGACTGGCCGCGCGGTCCAGCGGTGTTCTCATCACCACCGTGTCTCCGCGCGAACGACAGTGCGGGGGGTCGGCGCCTCACACACGGGCTGGCGCCTAACCGCGCCGATCATCGTTGAAGCAAAAATGCATTTCGATGTCGAAAAGTTTATTTTGATGATCAGTCCATCCGCGCGTACAGGTGCGTAAACCGCCTTACCGCGCGGGGCACCGCTATTCGCGGCGGTGCACGGTGCCGTGTGTTAATCGCCTAAATCAATGTGTTCAAATTTCAAATCACAGGCACGTATATTAATTTGAATTAGTTTTGTCGGCAACAGATATTAATGCTTACTCTGAAATTAAAAGTTTTAAGAAAGGGTCTCAAAACGCGTGACGGTTACCAACGCGCAGTTGGCTAGCGTGGTCAACTACGACCTAAACTACTGCTAATCTGACATATGTGCCGAGTTGTGTTACATTAAAAGGTCGATGACGATTGAATAACATATTTAACCTTTCCGCTGTTTCATTCTCATTGACTTTTTTTCTTTTTTGTCGAGGGAGAAACCTTCAAAAGGTACGCCGTGAGAGCGACGCACGGTTATCTAGGATTCTTATAGCACCAGGACTCCGGGATCTTCAAAGGAACGCAACTGGAGTCCTCTGAGTGCATTGCCCCATCGGGCTCCTCCCAAGTGAGCGGCTGGGCCCACCACTCCATCTGGTCTTTACCACGATATGCGACCACACGTATGCCACCGTCCTTCCCGGGATCGCCTGGCTGGACGGTTCAAGCTCTGTCCATCCTGGCTCTCACGATAGCATGCGACCACACATGCTGACATCCCGAAATCCGACTTCCCGAAGTTGCTGACTGGGTGTTTGGAGCTCTCCATCTAGCCGCCCGCAACCCCGAAAGCTCCCTTTTAGTTGCCTCTTACCACAGACAGGGGATACCGTACTCTTATTCCCGGAACTACAGAGACGTCATTGACCTTTCACATTTTGCTCCGTGTTTTATAACCATTCAAATATTTATATCATACAACTTCGTTGTATACGGCGGCGGCGCACGGCGCGTACTGCCGGTCAATCAATTGACTACGCAATATGTTATACTCGTAATATCTTCTAAACTACTTATCCAATTTACATGGTGTAAATGGCAGATTCAATCTTTATTAGATGCTTGATTTTTTGAAATCATTTATTTTGATAAGGATTCATATTTAGTTTGTATAAAACCCATGGAAACATCAACTTGATAGTTTTAAAATTTTCAAACTATAAAAAGAGTTATTGTGGGTTATACATAAAATATAGACATATGCTGTCGCGGACTTTTATTTAGATCTATGTGAGCCAAACAATCCCACGGTACATTATATTTCGATATCTCCAACGGTTTAGGCAGCGTACGCGAAGATAGCTCTCAGAGCACAACTTTTTTTCCGACTAACCTGGTATTTCTCGTTATATTATAACCTTATAAAAAAAAATCATGACAAATTATAGCCCATGTGTTATTCTGATGTATAACCTATACTACTGTAAAGTTTCAACCTAATCCGTTGAGTAGTTTTTGCGTGAAAGAATAACAAATACACATACATCCTCACAAACTTTCGCATTTATAATATTAGTAGGAAGTAGGATAGGATAGGATAGGATTTTTAAACAGCTTTTGCACATGTTGAGCAAAGAGTTTAAAAATTTTAATTTTTGCCCCTTGAAGCCCCTTTTGCCCCTTTTAGTTAGATACCGTAGCTCTTTTCTGATCTTGGAACTACAAGGATGGAATGTCTAGGCCTTTCGTAGTATATATCACATCACATATAACGCCATCCTTCCCAAGGTCGCTTCACTTTACGGTTCGAGCTCCCAATCGCGGTGCCCGCAGCCATAGAAACCCCGTCTTAGTAGTCTCTTATGACAGACAGGGAAACCGTAACGTTCAGGGAAAAAGAGGGGACTTTTTTACAGTCATAGCAATATGGGTATTAAATGAAAGCTAGTTTGTAGTCCATTACAAATATGTATGCATACAATATATATATACTTACAAGAACCAAAAAGCGACTAATTCGTTTTAATGTCGAGTTTTTTTTTCTAATTTAACAATTTTTATTTACCTACTACTTTTATTTATACTCTCTTACGATATAAAATTATGAAAACTTTAGTTTTCATAATTAAAACGTTCGTTATATTTTATAATGCCTTACACAGTAGCTTATAGCTTCATAATTGTCAACATTAAATTATATTTATAACACTACTTCTCGTGTTATATTTATTCTGATGAACGACTTAACATTAAAGTCAGATACAGAAAGTACTCTACTCGTAACACCTTCTTATGCTATTATAAAGACTTAATAGGTATTGCGTGTTAGTGAACATGTTGTCTGAATTTACTTATTATAATCTACGATACTGATTCTAGTCACGTAATACTCGTGACGAGTCTTTTGGTGGAACGGTCATTATATTCGGTCAATGTGCAGAGGGTTCCGGGTTCGATCCGGCCAGATAGATATCAAAATGATAAATAATAATAAAGTTTTCTCCCGGGTTTGAAAACTTGTATATTCGTCCTACACTAGTGTGGGTCTACGAGTATAGAATGCTTTATCTTTATAATTCATTATTAATATAAGTATCTTTAATATTGTTCTTATTAAAATAATGTGATTTTTCGTAATAATTGGAATAGATATTTCACGGATCGGTTTTCATGCTTCTGGAATGAGCCTTCTCCTGAAGTATTAGCGGAGCGCTATGATATGAACCTTTTAAAAAAGAAGCGCGCAGAGCTCTCCTTTAAAACCGGCGATGCATTAGCGACTCCCCTGGTGTTGCAAATTTCCATAGGCGACAGTCACTACTTTCCATCAAGTAGTCCGTTTGTCTTATAGTCATAGATACATAGACTTGTGTGGGGATTTTATCCAAAGATTAGTACTTTACTGGGAGAGCATACAACAATTCGGAAATAGCCTTTTTTGGTTCTCGAGGGGGAAACCTTCAAAAGGTAACGACGCCGTGGAATCGGCGCAGGGTTATGCGGGATTTTTACAGCACTAAAACTCCCCCGGTGACAGTCCCTCGGCGCTACAAAGAGGACTCCAGGATCTCCAATGGAACGCAACCGGAATCCTCTGAGCGCGTTTCCTCCTCAACTCTTCCTAGATGGGCGGCTGGACCCACCGTTCCGTCTAGTCTTTACGACGGTATGGGACCACACATACCGCCGTCCTTCCCGGGATCGCCTGGCTGGACGGTTAAAGCTCCCACTCTAGCCGCCCGCATTCCCAAAAGCCTCTATTAGTCGCCTCTTACGACAGGCAGGGGATACCGTAGCCCTATTTTGATCCCAGAACTACAAGGACGAAGAATTCACTTGCAAAAACGAGCAGAGAAGGTAGATTTATTTTTAGATATTTCTGCATAGTGTATACATACTTGATGTATTTGATACAATTAATGGGTAATGTATCATCTGTTCTATACCTATACTGCTCTGCAATAAATACTTAATTGAAATTCCGTCCGATCCATTGAGTCCTATGGCACGCAACGCTTCACATGAAGCTTATAATTAATATATTAATAATTTATATTAAAATATTTTTGAATTTGGTATTCTAACGTCCAATAGCCAATCAGTTGTTTCAAATATTTGAATTGACTATTATACTTTTACTTCTATTAGTGTTATATAATGATTTAACTAGAAAAGTGGACAATGGGATTAGCGTATCTATTTAGTACCCAAAACTGGTGGTAGAAAAAGCTGGTAGAAGTATGATCTAAACTTATCTGGTAAACTTTCGTGAGCAACCATTTTAGTCCTGGGGAGTTGCAACGTATCTGTGATCTATTAAGTTACTTTCAGATGTATAAGGACGGCAGTAGCCACTTACTTAGGTGGAATGTATAGGTACCTACTTGTAAAGAAAATCTCAAGAAATAAAGAAATATTCAAAAGACCCAAGGAATATCACCAACGTAAACAGAAATTATTTATAATTGTATTTTAATATGATTCAGAAAATAATTTTGCGTTAATATTTCCTTTATTAAATATGTTTTATTAATAAAACATCGAAAACACTTAAAAACGTGAAGAATCTCTTCAGGGTCTTTGTTGGAATGCGAAAACAATTTACTTAATGACTTGTGAATTTTTGCTGTAAGAAATTTAAGTGATTTGAAGGGTAAATATAATTCAATATTGAATTCTATTACAATATTAGGTTTTACCGCGATAATTGGTGTCTTGTGTTATTTACCTATTCCTATATAAGGAAAGGTAGAAATTTTGTTAGTTATATTCTCTGGTTCGTTACTTTTGAGGTCCCGGACGACCGGCGACTATCTTAGTCTTCGGGAGTAGGAACGCATCCGTGATTGACTTGAAATAGAACCTATGTTCTATAAGAAGTTACTTATAGATGTCCATCGGCGGCAGTGGCCACTTTCCATAAGATGGACTACGTGCTCTTTTGCTACTTCAATCGAAGAAAATAACGCCATCGTATTTTATAAAATAAAGGGAATGAAAGTTCTACTGTCAATATTTATTAGAAACAGTTTAATAATACCAGGCCTTCTACAAAAAGTCTTCTTTATGTTAAAGTTTGTACCAAATGATGGTCAATTATATCGCTAAAGTTGTTCAACTTATTCATAACTAAATATTGTTATTACTAAAAATAAACCACCCTAACACTTACAACTTCTCCATCCAATTCATGATGAATATGAATACAAAAACACTTGAAACTACTTGTACCTGAAACTTACTTCAGTTCAGAATACAATAAAATTCGCATACATAATAAGGATTTGATTTATGATTTCTGTTGTAAACTGTACAAAAGGAGCGAAGAGCTCATCTAAATGTAAGTGGACAGCTCAAAGTGAGTTGTACAGGTCGGAATAGAGGGATAGCGGAGCACTCTATTAATTTAGAGTCCTGGAAGCAGCACAAAGGCTCATCTGACTTTCATACTAGCTCAAAGGCACCCGTTTCCACATTGTTTTAGTTAAATGTCGTGCTGTTTCCAGACTGTTTGAATATACAATAAATTTATCGTATTGAGCTGTGCTTTTTGTCGAGTTGTCATAGCCTACTGATATGATTGCACTTCACACGAGATCCGATTTTCAAATCCTAGAAATATTTTTATTAAGCAATTTTTATAGTTACGTACGTATCACATATAAATGTAATTTAATGATAAAGCATATCCCCATTAAAAACTTATACGCCTGGAAATCCTGTTAAAAATTTCGATCCTTAATAAGTAAGTAGTAGCTGTAGTAATAAAGGGTTATTGTCGTATTTGATTGTGGATACCTTGCGAGTTAGTTTTTAGAATAATGATTTATTACGCGTCGATAAACTTCTATCATTTTAGATAGAATTTTATCGACTTGGTAGTGAGAAACACTGTTATAAAAGTATTTGTATAATTACTACTGTTATTAACATTACATACCGCGTTACAATTATTTAGTACACCATACAATTTTCTTAAAGACATTTATTTTTATTTAAATATTAAAACGTACCGTCATTTCTTTAATTAGTCACATATCAATAGCTACCCCCGGTTTTCTTCAATTCTTAGTAAACCATTTTTCGATAACACGAGCATGTCTAAAAATAACTACTTAACAAGTTGTATTTTTAAAATATATATTTTAATGCCAATTTAGCAGAGCTTTCCAATTTGACCGGCGTTATAAAAATATAACATTCAATTGTAATATTTTTTCATAAACTATTATGAGTTTAATGAAATTAGGACTGAATGCTGAATCCAATTACGTATTAGAAATATGTTTGCAAACCTTCAAAATAATTTAATTAGTTCTGATTAATACGATTTTAAAAGCACTGATATGAAATATATATACAAGTTTTTAAACTAAAGAAAATAACTCTTATTTATTCACATTCTACTTTTAAGGTCCCGTATCCAAAGAATAAAAATGGGACCGTATTACTAAGACTTCGTTATTCGTCTGTCCGTCTGTCTGTGACCATGCCGTATCTTATGAGATATAGATTAAAATATATTATACACGGTTTATGAACCGTGATAACTAGACAGTTGATTTTTTACAGATGATATGTTTATTTTGCCACTATTACAACAATTACTTAAAATAGAAGAAAATAATATTTAAAGGGGGCTCCCATACAACTAACATGATTTCTGTTGTATTTTATAGATAATGATGATACAGATCGAACGAAAAAGCCAGTTTTATTAATTTTAAGGTTTAAGGTTTTAAGGTTTAAAATGTTTATTCTCATTAAGAATTACAATTCACTTGACATGAAGTGTACAAATTACACAATAACATTATTATATTATCCGAAAGCGAACAACAAAATTAACAAGTAAATCGCGGTAGAAGTAAATAAACAACACACAAGTGACACAAGTCACAGATTTATTCAATTCTACCCACAATATGCCTCAGATTTAAACGATAGACACGCAGAAGAAAGTTCACTTTTACCATATGTATGGATAAAAACTACTCTTCGATTATTTAACTACGAGATAAGTGGATAATTGTCATAATAACGCCTTATTATTCGAATGTAGACACGTTTCACTTTGTACGTTACATTCATACATTAATAAGTGGGTATCGATTTTCGGTATTCGTATATCGCCAGTTTATTCCTAGCTTTATTTAATTTGGATTTTAACAATTTACTACTTTTTAAGAGGTAGTCAATTAATTCGAAAGATAAGGTAAAAATTAGTTATCTTTTATTTCCTAATAAAATAGATTTATCGATTATAGTATCGACTATAGTACTTGTGACTTATTATAAGAAAACTTTTCTAGCCGGAAGGTATCAGGCTTCTGAATTTAAATTACGAATGGAGTAAAAACGAGAAACCGACTTTTAATATTTCCGGTTCTACTAAACGGATTAAATTAAATTTACCGAAAAGCAAACTTCGTGTCTATGCAAATATTAGGATTCATGTTAAATCATATTCAGTAAGCAGCTTATTAGCGTTATTTTAGCTGTGGAAATAGAACAAAAATAATGCTACTGAACCTCAAGAAGTTCAAGGATTTTTATTTATTTATTCATTTATTGCACCTTTAAAATATCAAAGTTACAATAGGGCAAACTTAATGCCTTATGGCATTCTCTGCCAGTTAACCCTGGGTGGCTGGAAATTTTGCGGCAGGTGTTAAATTTAGAGGAAACTAGAATAAAGATACTTAATATACTTGCTTACAAATACATACAAAATATATACATATTTATATATACATACTATAAATAAAATAAATATTTCATCAAATATATAATATATATAAACGAAGTAATATGTGATTATGAAACAGAAGACATGTTAAGGAAATGCTCTCGGACAAGCTTTTTAAACGTAGTTTTACTGGGAGCTTTCCTGATATTAGTGGGCAAAGCGTTCCAGAGCAGAACCGCCTGAACGGTAAACGAGAAATGAAAAAAACTGCTAGAATGCAGTGGAATATTTGCTCTTAAATTATTAGACGACCGAAGCATTTTATCATGTGTTGAGAAACGATACTGGAAATGATCTTTTAAATAAGATGGAGAATTGGTATCATTTAAGATGGAATAAAGCAGAAAGAGAATCCTAGAATTACGCCTCTGGCGAATAGTAAGCCACTTAAGTTGGTTACGAAATTGAGAGATATGATCATATTTACGAAGGCCAAATATGAATCGGATAGAATTATTGAGAAGGCGATCTAGTTTATTGAGAAGTGCTTCGGTCAGATCTGGGTAACACACATCTGCATAATCGATAATGGGCAAAATAAGGGCATTGACAAGTAATATTTTTGTCTTGACTGGAAGAAAATGCTTAAGGCGATATAAAGATCTCAGAGTCGCGTTGACTTTACGAGAGAGTTCGTTAACGTGTGCATTCCAGCTTAAAGAGCTGTCAATATGTAGGCCTAGATTCTTTACCGACTCTGATATCGGGATATTTCTGTCGTTATACAGGATAGCCGGTAACGAATTCCGTTCTATCCTGTTCAACAATCTTGCGCTGCCCATGATAATAGCCTGGCATTTAGAAGGGTTGACCGTTATTCCATAACGCAATGACCAGTTATAAAGAGTTTTTAAATTAGCATTTAATTTGCCTATTGCGCTATGGAGGTCGTCTATATCGGCTTGAACGTATAATTGTAAGTCGTCAGCATACAGATGGTACGAATAGTTGAAAATAGGAGTAATTGAATCTATAAATAGAGAAAATAATAACGGAGAAAGAATACCGCCTTGTGGAACACCAGCTACCAAGTCAGCCCATTCCGAGGAAGTACTTCCCATACGGACAGACTGCTGGCGCCCGTGAAGATAAGAGGAGAACCAATCCAAGGCAGAGGGGGAAAAGTTTAAATGGGTAAGGATGGCAAGGAGAATATCGTGGTCGACTGTGTTAAAAGCATTTGAAAAGTCAACGAGCACCATCACCGTAAGCTTCCTTTCAAGGATTGTTAAATTAGTCGCAATTTCGTCTTCTAGTACCATACTAATAAGTCACTGAAATTGAAATTGAAGTGAAATTTCTCGTACGGGCATATATGCCCTTTGCATATACGCTTTCCATAGAAAGCAAATCTAGCTTATATATACTAGTAGTAACGATTCTTAATGAATATTCGTAGACTATACAATACTAGTTGACCCAGCGTCCTTCGTTCCGCCTAAAAGTCAAAAATCTAAAATTATCAGTGTTCCTCCACTATATTATGCATGTATTATACATAAAAATTTTCCTCTTGAATCTCTCTATGTAATAAAAAAAACTGCATTACAACCCATAGCGTTGTTTTTAAAGATCTAAGCATACTTAGTGACAGACAGCGGGAAGCGACTTTGTTTTATAATATGTAGTGATATATACATAGTAATATCTATGATATATGTCCAATACGAGGAGTATAAATATTACTATGATATATCTACGTCGAAAACAATTTTAAAAGTAGCGACATTTCGAGTAAGTTAGTGATCAAATTTTCTCTATATCGTACTCCACTCGTGTGATCGATGCTTGTAGCGAGTGGGCCCTTGGCCAACGTTCCATCATGACGTCACAAGTGTTTGTCTAACCGTTGAAACACGGAACGTCCAAGTAGAATAAACTCGACGGTCTATACGGCTATTATTGTGATTAAATAAACGGGTAAGGAAATAGTGGGGAAATTCAATTTAAAGTAATTGAAGGTGTCATTTTAAAATTAATTTACTGAGCATTCTGGTACCTTTTATGTCGTTTTATTTACTTAACGTGACTATTTTTAATTTATAAGTGTTAACTTTTAATTGTAATAAACTTTAATCGGAAGAATCTTCTCACAATTATTAGGAATTGATTTTGCTACATTTTTTCCGAATATCCGAGATTATTTATAAAAAGCAACAAGCTGTTTGTTCTACTAAACAATTTAGATAACTATGTACGTATAAGCGAACCATAATCGATTTGATTAAATTACTTTTCCAATTTCCATTTTTAGTAACCGAAGCGATGTTCGTAGCGGGGCCATGACCTTCATTCCATCATAATTATGCCCAAAGTATTTGTACAAACTATAATAGAACTGTGAGCAAGAAACTCGTCATTTATTAATGCTAACGGCTGTTTGAATACCGATATAAAAGTTAGTTTTACTTTTAGAGTTAGATTGGTTAACGATTTTTGCTGCATGATTAACTCAGTAGCTACGTAGATTTCACGTAGCACTTTGTAGCACGCAGTAAAATCAATCGTCATGGCGACCACTTTCGGATTGTGGTAAATAACGTAAACGTCTTTTTAATAAATTTGGACAAACATGCTATCCGCCTGATGATAAGTGGTCACCACCTACATGGACATCTGTTAACAATTTCATACAGAATAAAGGTTTGCCACTTTCAAGGCGTAGCATGGTCGCCTCATATAAAAGAGCGCCGGCAACCAGCCTTCCACCAAACGCCAAAACTGCTTAATGGGTGTGGCGGTGGTACTTTTACGATCAAGCTATATTGGTTCTACGTACCATGATATGATAACTGTAAAGAATAAGTGTAAAGACAATTCATTTTTTCCAATAGTTTGATTGTAAAGGGTAAAAAAACGTTTGTTTATGTTGAAATGAGAGTCATTCATATATTTACACGTTATTTATAGCTTAATTATAAACTGAGGGCAGATGGTAATTGAGGTCGTAACTTATAATGCATTAATTTATAGGCGAAGTTTCGCTGAGTTTTGTCAAATAACCATGTTTCGGAACTCCCATTAAAGGGACCATAGTTTGGGTGTTCTGAACAACATCCACGAAGCAACTTTTATAATACCTAATTTATCCTTGGATTGGGTTCGTAAATATTTGGTACTTAAATTAGAATTTTTAAATATATTTGTTGTATTAAACCGTTTACTAATGAATACGTTGTTCTTTTCAGGTACTGATTTGAAGAGAAAATACGTGTATTGTAAGTTTCTACTTAAAATACTCGATTTAAATTTAAAGTAGGAAATTACGCGTATCTTCCTCTGCCCATCCAAATTTCGACATGCTGGCATATAATCTGATCCTCGCTCAATCATAGGGAGAAACTCGAGACATATTTATTCACTTACATACTAAGAAAAAAAAAACGTAATAATTACAAAGAATAACATATGATGTGACTTAAGCACTTCTGAAAATTAAAACTGGCACACAAATTAGGTACTTGATTCCTATCACGCACACATATACACAAACTCTTTGAAATATATTTTAGTTCAATGTAATATACAAGTAGAATAGCAAATATTTCACCACAAAACAGCTCAAATTTTGCCCATCCAATTATATATTTGGTTAGACACATTGCGCTATAAGCGCTGCTGACGACATCTTTAGTATAAGGATGCTGCTATCGGTCCTTTTTGTATAAAATTGAAGTAGCATGCAGTCCACCTGATAGTGAGTGGTCACTTCCGCTCATGAGGATCTGTAAGCAAACACATAAATAAATAACATGGGTTCAATCTGAAGTCAATTGCAATTGCGTTGTTACTCTCGAGGATTAGTAGGGGATAATTGAGGATGGTCGTCTAATATTATTGTGAACCGGCAACCACACACTTACACCGAAACCCGAAAACTGTTTCACGCTAGAAGTAGTTGAGTCGTTGTGAACGTCGTTGTACATCCCTGGTGAAACCATCTTTCTACCATCTTGTTCTATTGGTACTGTGAAATGGTTTTTGACATCTTATAATTCGATGGAGCCGGCTGCACGCACCAAAAAACATGACTCACGCGGCGTGACCTCGCTCTGAGGCGTACCATTTAAATCTTGAAGTGCAAGAGAGAGCGCGGAACGAACGACAAAGAGGCACAATCGTCATCCGCGTTTGGCAGCGGTCGACATCTGTCTCTCTCCTACTTGAGTGAGCGATGCGTCCGCGTGGACAGCTGCTATACAAAAATGCAACCATTCCAATAGTATTTTCTTATGACCTTGTCACGTTCACCTATCGTCAGTAAACCGACTTTTTAGACAACTGTTTTTTTTTATTATAAAGAAACTATCATATTCATATAATTTGACGCCATCTCCATTCTCATTATTTTTCAGAAATAGTCGACTTTATCAGCTTCTAAAATTACTTTCTTGTTGAATAAAATATTACACGAAAATAAGACAACATGCAACATACGCGATAAATATTCATGTTTATGGTAACTACAGATTTATGTGCATATTGAATAGGTTTTAGTTCACTGATTTTACAAGCATAAATTAAGCTCAACTCGTATATTATTGCTTAAAGAGTACTTGAAGGTGGTAGAACCAGTATAGTCGACCGGGCAACTACCACCGCCACACCTATTTCTAGCGTGAAGCAGCTCTTGCGTTTCGATGGAAGGGTGTGATTGTCGGCACACTTTCACTTTCACATGAGGCCACTATCATAGTCCTCGGGACTAGCAACGCATCTTTGATTGACTTCAGATGGAACACATGTTCTGCATGAAGTTGATTACAGGTGTCCATGGGCGACTTACCATCAGGTGTACTGCATGCTCGTTTGCTACTTAAGTTATTTAAAAAAAGATTAACTTCCTTTTATATGAAACTTATAGCATCTCTTTGCGTGATAATTAAACACTAAAAGTATATAGCACAACTAAGTTACTATGAACTATGTATTTACAAAAACTTATAAAATTAAAATTATAAAAATATTAATAAGAAATCATTGAATACTTTACTTAAAAATCACTATCGTTTATTTTTTCGATGATAAATACATAACATCTTTTTCTCTTTTTTGCTTGTTTTTTTATAAGCTCACATTTTAAGGAAATAACAGAAACATAATTACATTTAACTCCATTTCCGTGACTATGGCTTTCATACCGAACAATACAAAAATTATTTGCATTCAGTTAGCGATAAATCCATTTATGTGTAGGTATCGAGCCGGAAGAAACTTCGCAACATGGAGTTTCGTATCGGCCGTGTTATTGGACAAACAGTGTGACGTAATATGATGGAATGATGAGAGCTCGCTACACGAATCGATCACGCCACAATGACCGAACTTGTAAATAACACTGGCATATATGTTCCGTTACTCATATAACTTTGCTAGAAGTAATCTAACTTTATCTTAATAGGTACGACAAATCTATGAAGAAATAGCTTTGAAATGAAATGTTATTTGTATAGGATGAACCCTCTGATAAAGGATCAATGGAGAAGCCCTCAAATTGTCAGTTACAGTTATCGCGGTCTGAGCTGTGACAGTAGGTAGTGTTGGACTGGTTGTCAGCGACCAAACAGAACTGGGCGTCAGAATACCGACTAAACCTTAACTGTGGCACTCTACTCGTCTTTAGTGGAGCGCCAGAGGTTCCCCGTACTGGAACATAACATTACCGCAACTAAAAAGATACGAGAAGTGGCTTAGTATTTAGGATTACCAGTTAAAACTCGCAACGTGGTATAATGTGGTAACGTGATACGAATACCGAATATAGAATTTCCGGATAAATCTGTGCGACACCATAGTATCTACTATGTTAGTAGCATGTTTATTAAGCACTAGTTGACCCGGCGAGCTTCGTTCCGCCTAAAAGTAAATAGCCTAAAATTATCAGTGTTTCTCTACTATATTATACATGTATTATAAATAAAAACCTTCCTTTTGAATCACTCTACCTATTAAAAAACACTACATGTAAATCCGAATCGTAGTTTAAAGGTCGAAGCATACATAGTGACAGACAGCGAGAAGCGAGTTAGTTTATACAATGTAGTGATATAAATAAATTCGCAGGAAGACGCTGCAAAATGTATTTCCTTTGTTATTCAATTCGACATATAAGAGAAGAGGATATGGGACCATTGCTAACTAACACTACACAATACAATAAGCTCTGTTTGCTTATGATAATAAATTCACGCATGTTAAATTCCGTCCATTACACAACATAACATACCAAACATCGTCTAAGGTTAATCTTACTGTAGTAACCGTATATCCGTATACTAATAATATAGCAAAATATCATAATATTATTAAAGCTTGAGAAGGTTTCTCAATATATTCATAAAGACTCCTCTGAGGCTTATGATATTGCATTTTGTAAGCAGCAAAAGAATACTTATTAAATTTAATAAAAGGATAATAAAAAAAGGATGATAAAAATTTCCTATTAATATAAATATCTTCAATTCATCAAAGACAATAAATAAGTTAAATGATAATGAATAACACAAATATCTTCATTTTCATTAACATTTAACTTATTTATTGGCTTTGATGTTACCTGGTTTCCTATTCAGAATCAAAAAAATTAAGGGAAAATAAGTAAGTATCGGATGTACAACACATTATACCACCTTTGAGAAGATTATTGGCTCGTTTTTCCTTATATATATTTTTTGTGATCCCGTTTGTATTCTTGTCATATCAATTGATATAAAGCAATCTTTCCTTCTTTCAATTTATGCCTGTTACGTTTCAATGGCAATATGCTTACATCAGACGAAAACTCCATTGCTTTTTGTCCGCTCCGTGGTATTGACACGGGCATTATTAATTTAGCCGGGTGCAGGCAGTAACGCAATCAGCGCGCTCCGTCGCCTCGCGAGCCGAGGTGTGCCCGCGCCATGCATACTGATTCCACGCTACATACTGTATCGGACTAGCGGGACTAACTTCGGATTTCTTTAGTGAATATGCTTGGTCATTAACATAGTAAAATGCCGTGGGCTATTTTACGAGATGTATAATAAAATAAAAAAAAATAATAATAAAAAAAAAATTAAATAATGTTAGTATGTTGTATGTTACATCCAATAACCTTATTAAGATACCTGCCAAAGTAAATTTACTGTGACACTGCACAGTAATTTTTGACCTTGTTACCTTGTTTTTAAAAATTACATACTAGTATAGTATTCCATCATGTAGGCTAATTTTACAACACTATATATTTTCTTAGTGAGCAGTTGCCGTAACTAAATTCTTAAATTTCAAAAATATATTTTTGTTTGTATAATTACGCATGAGACAAACAATGATGTTGTTATTCAAATAAAATTGAAGCAGGATTATAGCAATGCTGCAATGGAATATGGTACATTAAACTTCTGGCATTAGATTTGTCTATTTTATGGTATTGACACAGGCATTATTAATTTAGCCCGGTGCAGGCAGTAACGCAATCAGCGCGCTCCGTCGCCTCGCGAGCCGAGGTGTGCCCGCGTCATGCATACAGATTCCACGCTACATACTGTATCGGACTAGTGGGTCTAACTTCGGATTTCATTGTCATTAACATAGTTAAATGCCGTGGGGTCTTTTACGAAATGTACAGGAAACATACTTTTCTGGAAGTCAAAATATATTGTTAGTATGTTGTATGTTGCAACCAATAAACTTGTTATCATACCTGTCATAGTATATTTACTGTGATACTGCACAGTAATTTTTGATCTTGTTTATTAAAATCACATACTAGTATAGTATTCCATCGTGTAGGCTAATTTTACAACACTATATATTTTTTTAGTGTGCAGTTGCCGTAAATTCTTAAATTTGAAAAAATATTTTTTGTTTGTATAATTACGCATGAGACAAACAATGATGTTGATAATCAAATAAAATTAAAGCAGGATTATAGCAATCCTGCGTTGGAATATAGTACATGAAACTTCTAGCATTACGTTTGTCTACTATAAGGTATTGTCCACCAATTCGCACTTGGCCAGCGCGGTGGACTATGGCCTAAACTCTCTCATCCCGAGAGAAGACCCGTGCCCAGCAGTGGGACAGTAATGGGTTGACGACGACTATAAGGTATTGACACGGGCGTTATTAATTTAGCCGGGTGCAAGTAGTAACGCAATCAGCGCGCTCCGTCGCCTCGCGAGCCGAGGTGTGCCCGCGCCATGCATACTGATTCCATGCTACATACTGTATCGGACTAGCGGGACTAACTTCGGATTTCTTTAGTAAATATGCAAGGCAGAGTCATTAACATAGTAAGAAGGATGTGAGGTCTCATAAGGAACGTATCGGAAACAAACTTTTCTGGAAGTAAAATATAATGTTGCTTATATCGCATATCCAAAAGTTCTACATTGCAACCAATAAAATGATATGAAACCTGTCACACTAATATATTTTAATATATTTAATTGTGTAAAGTAATTGTATATCACGAAACGGTTTTCTAATGGCGCAGTTTAAACAAATAATTTTAAGTTAATATGATAATTAATACATGACCTTTTGTTAAAATAATACAATACTCTTGACACAAACATGACATTATTATTTAAATCACAGTTAAAGCAGAATTTAAAGCATTCCAAGTTAAAGCATTGCTACCACGCACTCGGAGATAAAAGTTCAGACATTAAGTTTGGCTTCATTATAGTACTGACACGATCATTATTACTTTAGCCGGGTGCAGAAAGTAACGGAATCAGCCCACTACGCCACCTTGCGCGAGCAGAGGCATACGAGCGTCAAGCATACTGATTACATACTGTCGTACACGTTCTAACGGACTACTACTTACTCACTAATTTCTTAAGAAAACATTCTAGGTAAAAAGGTCAGAATATATTTTGAAGATATCAAAACACACCATTACAAACTGTCATAACCATTGTCTAACTTCGAGCCAAACGGTACCGTTTTTATAAATTTTCTGGGTTCCTTGGGTAAGCAATAACTAGTACGCCTTTTTTTCTGTGTAGTTGTAGTGGTAGTGTGTTTAATATATTTCAAACATATTTGAACAGCATAGAAGTAATTTAGGTGATAGGTTAATTTATTGCCAGTTTACACAATTGTATAAAATACCCAATCACAATTTCATAATATTACATGAAGCAACGTACCTACGCCACGACCGAAATTGTCATCAATATCTGAGTTCAGTGTAACATCCGTGAAAACCTCAATATCAGGTTTGGTCATTCGATAGTATTAACACGATCATTATTACTATAGCCGGGTGCAACCAGTAACGTGTAACTCGTAGCAGGTTGATTGCCTGCTACGCCACCTAGCGTGAGCAGGTGTATATGAGCATTATACATACATTCTATCAGATTAGCGGAACTAACTCACTAACTTCTTAAGAAGACTTTATAGGTGAGATTGACATTACCTTTGTAGATATCAAACACACATCATTGTAGGTATATCAACATAGCTCTAAATAATATTTTTTTTAATTCTGTTTTATTCTTTGGTTCAGACATTTATGAGTGTAGTTTTTAGATGCTTTACTATCAACTAACGTAACGTCAATAAATTTACCTATCAAGGTTAATTTATTGACGTTTTATTGTAAAATATCCATTCATAGCTACATAACAATAAATGAAGCAATGTAACTTACCAAAAAATTTCAAACATTTGTAACATTCGAGAAAATTTCAATATTAGGTTTGTCCACTCCGTGGTATTGACACGATCATTATTACTTGAGTCATGTGCAGCCAGTAACGCAATCAACTCGCTCCGTCGCCTCGTGCCTAGGTGTGCACGCGTCATGCATACTGATTCCAACACATTGGACCCAACTATTGGGTCCAACTAATTTAACTTACGAATTTCCTAAATGAGAACGCCAAATACAGTTTAGAGAAATTCTTGTTATTGGCAACCCAACCGGCTCAAATTGAGCTGAAACTTTAGACCGCACCGTGCAAAGTACGTTGATAAGACTTGGTGTTACAACTCCCGACTACATTATCCAGCTCCGTAACTCAAAAGTCCGGTCGTAAACTTCTCTTTATTACTCCAGCCTACACATACGCCGTCTGAAATGCGAAGTGCTTTGCTGGAAAGGAATATTATTATTTATCTGCAGGATCTTGGGAACGAGAACACATCTCGTCCTTTTACTATAACATATAAGTACTATATCACTTTTTGCACATTTACAAACAGTAAAAGAGTCGTAAAAATGCCGCAATCTCGGAAAAGGCCGGTTTAATAAATAGTAAGCGGGCTCGTTCGCGGTGTACAGAAAATTTATTGAATGTACACTAGCTAGTGTAAACACTTGTATGATTGTTTTCCTTAGTTAATTACTTAGTAGTTATAAGCGGGCTTTCAAGATACTGTAATTTAAAAGAAAAGTTACAATGTTGAGAACTTTACTTTTAAACTTGATTTAGGTAACAATTTATGTTTCCGAAGTACACTTGTTCTTATTTAATATACAAAAGATAATAGTTATCTCTATGATAATTTAGTCCTATTAGTGTTTTAAATGGGAAAGTTTGTAAAGATAAATGTGTGTTACTGTGATACTCTTTCACGCAAAAACTATTCGTCGAATTTCACTGAAATTTCGTACAGTTTATGATCTAAATTAACTAATAGGATATTCGTTACCGTGGTAAGCGAGACCGAAGCGGATGAAACCGCGAGAATAATCTAGTTTAAGATAGTTTAAACATATTCAGAATACGTTTGAAGAATACGTCAGAATCTGATTGAAGTAACAAATGAGCATGCATTCCACCTGATGGTAAGTGGGCACTGCCGCCCATGGACATCTGTAAACAATTTCATATAGAACATGTATTCTATCTGAAGTCAATCACAGATGCGTTGCTACTCCCGAGAACTAAGATGGTCGCCATAACAAAGTGTGCCGGCAACCACACCCTTCCACCGAAACGCAAGAAATGATTCACGCTACAAAAAGGTGTAGCGGTGGTACTTCCCCGATTGCACTACACCGGTTCTACCACATAATAATAAAATACGCCTAATATAATAAATACACCTAATAAAACGTATACGCAATAAATAACACAACGTAATTAACAACGATATTCATTCATTTTAGGACACAAAAAAGTCAGCTTTATGGACAAAAAACAATGGACCGGATATCTCTGTTCACATCTGTTTCAAAAGAACCTTATTGTTAAGTCGGGAATTATTAACAGTCTGTTCCTCTGAATTGTATTTTTATTTAACTCCATGGCTGAGTATCAAATTTGACAGTTGAATGCGAAGTATTGTGGAAGACAAATGATACTGGGTGTGGGCAGGGTTGCCATGAATGAAGTCTTTTCGAAGCTGCGCGTATTAAATTGTCACTTGCTTTAACGGCAAAGAAAAACATTGTGGGTAAACCTACACGACTTAAGTAAATTTCTCTTTTCTTCAAAGTTCTTTTTGTAAGTTCTTAAAGGTATGTGACTTCTACCAATATATAACTGATCAAGTTGGTGGTCTACCAAGTTAAGTTTGAGCTAACACCTCGCCTCATAGACTTAAGACTATAGCCTAAACTTTAAGTGAAGATCCGCCCAGCAGCGACCAATCAATAATTATTTATTAAAAATAATAGGCATCCGGTATATTTTACTAAATTAAGTTGATTTGGCGTGCGTTAAATAACTTTTGGAAATTATTTAATTCTCGATGTTTCATTTTAACTTTAACTTATTTTTTTATATTATAATTGTACCGTTTTTAATATTTTCTTAAAGTCTGAAAGATTGATTTGTAAATAATGCTTTTAAACATTAACCCCGTCTTACGTATTAACATATTGGCGGTTAACATACATACCGTTCTGATACTCAGAGGCTTTCGATCTCTGTACAAACAGAATACATGATGATTTTCGTCTAGCATCTGGATTTAGTCTTTGTATATGACTAAGAAACTGACACAAGAAATCTTTATATGTATAGCTATGAGCGTAAATAAGTTATATATTATTTCATTTGTGTTTATTACCAAAAATGTAAATTTTATTGACACATCCTAGTTTTTTGGATAAAATAACGAATTAAATTTATTTTATTTTAGGATTTGATTTATCCATCTCATCTTGGGTAACATAAATTTTCACGCGTTTTGCGCTTAAATTTCGAGCAAAGCTCTCATATATTACCCATGACGCCATCAATTAAACTGTATACTACTATATAACTGTATACTACAGATGGATACAGTATATTTGTTTGCGCAGTTGAAAATATTAATGACTGAATTATCACAATAATTATGTAAATAAATAAACAAAAAATTAAAAGTGCATGCCTAAAATTTTAACACGAAATACATAAAACATGATTTTATTTCGGTCTACTAAAATGTCAATTTCAATAGTATTTTATAAGTTTTTATTTTTTATTCGGTAATAATACATAGAAGATCAAGTTACAAGCCATCTGACAAGTGGAAGAACTTAATGTACTTAGCCTTTTCGACTCGCCAACCCTAAATATGAAGAGCGAGTCTTCTAACGGGGTGCGAGATTGTCTTCAAATATAAATGAATCGCGTTGTTTTCACGAGTGATTACGATAAATATTGTTTCGTCGGCTTGTTATTGTTTACTGCTATTCTCAACAGCTATTTGCGTGCTTGATATGAGATATGTTTTGTTTTCTAGTCTTTGAAATTGATGTGGTTTGTTTAGCGGTTTCATCGTTTATTGTAATAATTGCTGATTTATTTCTATGTGTATCTATACAAAATATTGTTTATTTCTTCTATATCCTTACTTCCATAACCTTAAGAATATTTGTAGTACAATCGTTGGGCAGATGATGTATTTTTTATATACAGTACATTATTTTTCATGTCTGAGTAAGCTAATGAGAGTTATGACTTTGATAAACAGATGAGTTGAAGCTTACAATTATCTATTGGCTTCTTAATCAAAACAAGGCCACAACCTTTATATGTCCCACGATTGGGCACATTCACTTCCCTCGCAACTGCGAGAGTAAACTTCACCACTGTGTTCCAATCCGAGTGAGAAAAAGTACAGATTAAACGCATATCATATATCTTTCTACTATATTGGAGCTTTCGACAAGACTCCTAGCCAGAAAAAAGTAGCAACTAACCCATCCATCTAACTGTCGCCCGACGAACTTGTCTTACTATTATATCGGTAACACGGGTCATGTTATATTTAGAAGACAATGTACTTCTCACTACATCAAAATACAAAAATAGGCTTGAAAATAAGTCATACAAACCACTGCATAAACGTACATGTCTCAGTATTCTGGATAATAGTTACACTTGGAACATAACTTGAACTAACTAAATACTTGTCTAGCAAAGTTGCAAGTGAAGTTGTATTGTCTTCGCTCTACGCAGAGCCTACAGTACCCTCATCATGCGGTACCTTCATAAGTAATAGATACGTCACGAACGGTTAAGATAAAACGATTTATGACTCAGAGCAGACATTACGGTAAATGTGGCCAATTAGGCGAGCTAGTCGTTTGGCTATTGTATTACAGTTTACGTGAGAATTTGTTAACGTGTATTTGACGTTTACAACTCTACACTATGAAACTACGTTCCAAGTCTTATCTTCTTATTAATATTATAAATATTATAATAGAGCAGTAATAGCTTAATTGGTTGGAACTTGCCGTCTCGATCGGGAGGTCAGGCACGCACCACTGATTTTTCTAAAATTATGTGCGTATCAAAACTTAATTATCACTGCTTTTCGGTGAAGCAAAATATCGTGCGGAAACCTACACAGCCGAGAACCCAAAAGTCACTATTACAATCTGCTATGTGTCAACTTGTAGTCATGTGCGAATGACTCTATGATGTAAAAGGAAATTTATCTGATTCTGAAAATAAACTTTAGCCTGAAAGAATATTAGAAAAATTATAAATTACCGAATAAATAATGTATGACGTATGTACCTACATTTCTCTTATTTTTATTTGACTGAAGTAGCTAATGAGCATGCAGTCCACCTCATGGTAAGTGGTCACTGCTGCCCATGCACATCTGTAATCAAATTCATATAGAACATGGGTTCCGTCTGAAGTCAATCAATCATAGATGCGTTGCTACTCCCGCGGACTATGATGGTCGCCTCATGTGAAAGTGTGCTGATTATACATATCACATCCTAATGTAATATGTATAATCAGTTGTAAACCAATGGTAAAGTTCTATGTAATTTTAGGTTCAATCATTAAGGCATAAATTGTCCATAGGAAACTTAACTAAGCATGTATCTTTGAAACTGAGCGTATATTAGGGGCAAAAAATTCAAGATGGCTGGCAGCTCGCCGGAAAATCTTTTAGTGTTATATGTAGCATGCGCGGCCATGATCATTAAAACGAGAACTCTACACTTGAAATAATGTAAAGAAACACTACTTGTTAAGCGTGAAAAGAGTTCTAGAAGGCTGGCAGTGCACAAAAACTTCTGATGCTACAAGTATACATGAGTATTGTTTAGGGCGATAATGGTGTCACTTGCTGTCATAGCGAAATTTTCGTTACAACAAAATATATTTAAAATTCCAATATAACATCCATAATTATGTACATTTTTATGAATTCTGTAGAAGTACCAAACATCTAATCCTCCTGATGGCCCTGCAATGCAGATGCGTTGCTACCGCTAACGAATAAGTTTATATAGGCGGACAACCATGTTACCACACCCGTGAAACCAGAACAAAACAGCATTCAACACTACTATTACACACCGCTATGCCGCGCAAGCCGAATCACAAAGAAATCCATCACTTTTATTTGTTTATTTTTGAACACGTACATAGTTACACCAATTATAATATTAAAAAGAATAATATCCTCCAATAAGGAAAAGGTAAGTGCAACTATTTATAGGCGAAGACTGCTTGCGAAAGGAGCGAATGACACATAAGTCAAATAATAATAAAGGAAGGAATAATTTGTCTGGAATAAAATTAAATTAAGTTATTTAAACAGATTTTAATGGCAATGTTTTGAGACTACCCGGAATACTTTTGAAATAATCCATAAAAAAAGCAGTGACAGCCTTTTACTGAAAACTTCTCACGTTATACGGTAACGTTAAAATCTTTGGCACGCCCCTCTGATTTATTAATATTGTAAGCATATAAAAATAATTACAACACGCTACAATAGTAAACAAAACTACTGCGAAGGAACCAATGTAGGTTTTGAGTGAGGATTCTATAAAAAATATTTTTAACATGGGTAGGTATAAATATTATTCATTTTGAGAACAGATTGCCTTCATAAGGTCCATATCTAACCAATAAAAATTGTCATTAGGTACTCGTTCGATTGTTACAAAATAAAACGTAAGCATGTACTCTTTAATTGTTTCTAAGATAGTGCGTAGGTATTTTCTTTATTATTCTTCTTCGTCCTCTATTCCTCAACTTAATATATTTATGTTTATACATCCTTCCTACCGATCCGCAAGTACGCCAAAAATGCGCCATTATTTCTTAATTTTCTGAGACATTTTCGCGCTCCCAAAATAAGTGCTTCATAAGTAACGTAAACCAATTTAAGAGTTGAAGGATGTTAATGATCTTTACCACTTAAGTTCCAAGGGATGTGCGTTGTAGAAAAGTTTTGGGACTTCGGATAAACTACATGGACTTAATGGCTTACGCGTGTCAGAGTTAAAGCCTATTTGTCTTCAAGTGACGAGAACAGACTACATTACTGGCTTATTATGGACATTAAAGCCGCTGTTTGCCTTTAATGGTCTTCACAGAACTTAACTAGTTGTACTCGCGACTTTGCGTGGATGTAAAAACGGGAGCTTTCGTATTTGGCTTCTTCAAACATTTTCTGCTTCTCATTTTAAGGATTTTATAAAAATGATATGATGTGGTTATAAATGTGTCACTATAATTTCATAAAATAAAATTTCTATTATGAAATAGGTACTTTTAACTCATATAGGAATAATTCAAATAGGAATAATTTAAAAAATGCAACGAATGTGTGCTTTGAAAATTTCCCAAGCTATGAGCTTCACTCATTTATAGAAAAAAAAACTCATATGATAAATGTAAACTATATCTTGTGGCAGATATCTCAAAGTTTAAACCATATCGTAGCTATTTTTTTCTGAGTTCTTGAATCTGTTTAGATGATGATAAGAACAGCCTAAAAGTCGAACGAACAACTTGTATAATCATTCTATTGTATGAACAATCGTTTTGTTGTATATTACAGTGCAACGATAGTTTAAAATTATTATAACACATCATTACATGCATTAGGGAGGATTTTCAACAGATAAGATCGAAGTAGCTATGAATTTACGTCAAATGCAACTGTAGGGTGAATTCATAATTATTTTATTTGTTTATCTCATCAACCCGTTACTGTTCCAATGCTGGGCACGGGTCTTCTCTCGGATTCAGAGAGTTTAGGCCATAGTCCACCGCGCTGGCCAAGAACAAATTGGTGAACTTCGCACACCTCCGAGAACTTTTTTTAAAGAACCCTAAGGTGTGCAGGTTTCCTCACGAGGTTTTCCTTCACCGAAAAACAGTGATAATTAATTAATTTGCAATACGCACATAATTTTAGGAAAATCTGTGGCGCGTGCCTGGGTTTGAACCTCGGACATCCTAATCGAGAAGGCAAGTTTCAACTATTAGGCTATCACTGCTCAATTCCGTTGTAAATATAGCATTTCAAATTTAGTTGCTCATCTGCGAGATGGTGGACCGAATATAGTTTGACCCGAGAGATACTGCTGCTACACCTCTTTCTAGCGCGAAGCAGTTAATGCGTATGATTTTAGACTAGTATTATCGCGGAATTGATACATTATAATACTTAACGGGTAGGTATACCGGTATGTACTCACGATATGCGGTTTATGACTGTTGCATAGATCGTGGTCACGGCCAAACTCACATGAAGAAGATTGTGGTTGCCGGGTCACTCCTGTATGAGGCGACCGTCTTAGTCCTCGAGAGAAGCGACGCAATTGTGATAAATACAGATCACTCCTGTTCTATATAAAGTTACATAGAGATGTCCATGGGTGATTATTGAAAAAAGAACTACGTGCTGCTTAAATCTAACTTTTTGAATCCCGCAGCTTCGTCCGCGTTAACAAAAATTGATTGTCCCGTGGGAATAAGATATTTCCCCACAGTAAAAAGTAGCCTACATGTTGATCCAGAGTATCAGCAAACTCCCTACCAAGTTTTATGAAAATCTTTCCAGCCGTTTACATATGAAGAAGTAACAAACATACACACTCACAAACTTTCTTCTTTATAATATTAGTATGATATATTAATAAAATAAATACCTTTGATGCAAACGATCAAATAGTTTTATAGCTTAGCTCCCTTTAGCTGTCTCTCAAATCTGGTGTAAGAGCACCTTTATACTATCTAGGTACTCGTATTGTCAGGACCGCTGTACGCCCGTCAGTTCGTCTGTCATCGTGCAACATAAATCAATTGGTATGACGGGCACTGACATCCGTTATACTCACATTATACGGAAATGAATGGTGTCAATAGCAGAATATCGATCACGAGTACTAAGAACACTTTTTTTGAATTATAAAAGTAGCAACATGCACCTGATGATGAATGGAAACTGACATTGAAGTTAAAGGTGATCTATATATTGATACTAGCAGTACCCGCGGTTTCACCCGCGTAAAAAAGATACCTAATATGTGGATGATCTAGGAAATTGAAAGTTTTCATTCACATTGACTTACTTGCTCCTGTGTCTTGTAAAAAATATATAACAATTTTTATTGCACTTCATCGTATACGACGGCGCATGCGGCATATACTGCGGGTGGATCAACATGAGGTTAATATTTTGCTCTAAAATATATCTAACCAATAAATACTCGTATAATTGTATAGCCTAAAGCCTTCCTCGATAAACGGTCTATTTAACACAAAAATTATTTTTCAATTCGAACCAGTAGTTCCTGAGATTAGCGCGTTCAAACAAACAAACAAACTCTTCAGCTTTATAATATTAGTATAGATAGATGTGAGGCAAAAAATATGATTCGTTTTTAAGATACTTATCGCAGACGGATGAGTATGAAATTACCCACGGTTATAGTTGATGTAGAGAAGGATTGCGCAATGCTAATATTTTTTTCAAATAATGCATAAAACATACATAAAATCAACCAAAACACATTACACTCACTACCTTGCATTTAACACAAATAATAAACGAAACTAGTTTATAGCAACATTTTTGGGCATAAAAATTGACGAACTATAATTAATTGGAAAGCGCACATACAATACATTTCCCAAAAACTGAATAAATTCGTGTATGTACTACGTCGTTTGTCGCAAACGGTTTCTCTGAGCGCAGCCTTCACGGCATACCACGGATATGTCGCTTCAGTATTAAATTACGGTTTACTAATATGGGGGAACTCAGTAGACATAAATAGAGTATTTATTATACAAAAAAAATGCCTACGTGCTACTTGCCGCCTTGCGCCGCATGAATCTTGCAAGCCACTTTTTAAAAAATACGAAATTCTTACTTTACCGGGCATGTACATTTTTGAAATAGGTAAATTTGTTAAAGCTAATCCCGATCTCTTTAAAACTGCTGGTGACATTTATAACTCAAAATCAACAAGACTTGCAAGTAGGTTATTATATAATAAAATACCAAAATCTGCTCTCTATGCCAGAAATTGTTACGCAATATGCATTAAAGTTTATAATGCATTACCAGCAGACATAAAAAAATTACACATTAATAAATTTAGGAAAGAACTGAAAAAATGGCTTATAACAAGAATAATCTACTCTGTAAATGATCTGTTGGGGGAAAAAAATAGTACTTAGATTTTAAGGAATGATATATTGTAAGGACAATTTTATAGCATTAAAAATTTGACATTATGTATTATCGATGAAATCTTAATTATAACGAATTCTTATATTTGATTATGAAAATTGTAGCTAAATATTAAATGTTGCACTTATTTTATCGAAGTTCTATACTTAGCTGTAAAAAATAGATTGACCACTTTAAATTTGCATGCCGACAAGGTAGAATAAGAGAACACTGTAAATAATTATAACAGCTTTTATGTAACCTTATTCTGACAAATAAAGAATTATTATTATTATTATTATTATTATTATTATTATTATTATTGTTTAAAAGCAGATGGAACGAGTATGTTTGTCCAGGTAGTATCCACACACTTATTTTTCGCGTAAAGTAAGTCCTGCGTTTCGGTGGGTGGGCGTAATTTTCAGCTCACATTTACTCATGGCATCTAATCCTTCGGAAGTAATACTGCATCTGTGATTAAATTAAATCAGAAACCCTGTTCTATACGAAGTTGCTTACACATGACCATGGTCGGTAGTAAGCACATGGTATCCGGTAGACTGCGTGTTCGTTCGCTACTTCCGTAATACGTAATTAATTAAATGTCAAAGTGTAGCGTAAGCTGCCAAACATGCTTCTTGTTTAGCCAAATGTAAGGCAAGATACTTGAGCTGATTCTTGTTACCCATGTAAAAACAAGATGGTAAAAAAGATATACAAAGAAAAAAGACAAACCTACTGAGATTCTTGCCGGATCATCTCAGATGACGTCGTGTTCCGATCTGGTGGTAGTGTAAAAAAACAAACATATGTAACAATTTGTAACTGCCCCCGTGGGCCTATGCAAAATAAACACATTTCATTTCACTTCAATATTTAAAACCAATCATCAATGGACGCGGTACACATTTACAACTTAACTTAACAAGTGAAACTTAATAATTATTTCTCATATACCAAGAGTTCTTAAACAAGCTATGAAGTAAACCGTTAACGTAAGAAAAGGAACTGCGCCTTCTAGTTGTAGTGCAGACAGTTACTTTTCTAACACCTTTTCGTTTCATCGAGCTTTAAATCACAGTGATACTACAGAAGTTCCACTTAATAAACGGTCAACTAACTTATATTATTAAATAAGACTTCATAAGCTCTTGTTGGTCGGTAAATGAAAAACCACGGATTAAACATTAATCAAGCAACCGCAGAAGTTAATCCGTCGATTTTCTGTTCGACTTAGTAACGTTGAACTGAATTCGTGACGAGAATTTTACGACGACGCGTTTACTTTTGATATACATTTCCAGTTTCGTTTTATTGTTTTTCATTTTTATTTTACCTGCCATACTGGTTTATTGCCAATTGTTAAAGTTCAGTTTAACTGCGCCAATGGGGATAAAACTGTATTTGTAAAGTTCAGTTTACTTCAATGTGTTTAACTATTGTCAATCCACTTTTATTTCAGTACTGGGCGTACAATTGTTCCTAAAATGAGACGATGTTAGGGTTAAAGATTTAACTGTAATCGGCTACCAGTAGAATCCCCGTTCTTTATGGAGTAGATTTTTTTTAAACTTATTGAAGTAGCAAACGAGCAAGCAGTCCACCTGATAGTAAGTGGTCACTGCCGCCCATGGGCATCAGTAAGCAACTTGATAGAGAACATGAGTTGCATCTGAAGTCAACCATAGATGCGTTGCTACTCCCGAGGACTATGATGGTCGCCTCTTGTGAAAGTGTGCCGGCAACCACACACTTCCATCGAAACACAAGAACTGCTTCACGCTGGAAATAGGTGTGGCGGTTGTATTTACCCGGTCAAACACTGGGTCTATCACATGCAAAAAGGTGGTAGAACCAGTGTTCGACCGGGTTAAGGTTTTACTTAGATGTCCAAAGACGAAAGCGACAAGTGAAATGCAGCTCGTTTGTTGCTGTAATCTGTACGTTGTGTAAATATGTATGTTTTTTTACTTTATTATTTCAAATCGTTCATGTTTTTTTAGCAAAAGAAAACAGACAAGAATGCTTAAGATGCCGAAATCATCGGTAGTCATTATTATATTTTCCTGGCATGGAGGATAGGGCCACTCAAACCGAACTCCCTTTTAATATTAATGGTCCTTGAAGTGAGAGCTCCCATTATACTGGGAGAGTAGATTGTGAAAATGTTTCTCCATCGTTACTCAAGATCAAACATATACAATTTTTAAGTCCAATTATGTCTTTAAACGTTTCTTGTCAAAAATGGTTCAGTAGCTTTTTAAAACTCCAACTAACAAATGCATTCACATAATTACCTAAAAATATTTACTTAAACTTAAAGTCACACTTAGAACTGCCTTATTTTATAAATAGGGCATATCTGAACAACATTGTTGAAGTATTTATTTAATTAAACTCATTAAGTGCTTGCAAATTAGTACAATTCCTGCCGAGTCAGCTAATTTAAATACTCTACTTATAATAACAGTAAATGTACATAAATTAGGAAACTAAACAGCTGTTTATAAATTACAAATTTGTGAGGAACAGCAACTTAATCCTGTTATTGTCTTATTGATATAAATGCCTAAGTTTGTAACGATGTACGTATGTTTATTTTTAACTCACTAAAACCCTCCCGGTGGCCGTCCTCAGCGCTACGTGGAGGACTTCGGGTTCTCCAACGGAACACAACCGGAGTCCTCCGAGCACAATGATCAATTAATGACCGTGCCTGTCGGTGTTCTCGACGGCATGCGGCCACACATGCCATTGTCCTTCCCGGGGTCACTTGGCTGGACTGTCCGAGCTCCCACTCTTACCGCCCGCAACCTCGGAAGCCCCTTTTAGCCGCCTCTTACGACAGGCAGAGGATACCGTAGCCCTACTCAGGTCCCGGAACTACAGGGACTCGCTAAT